>JBBPQP010000030.1:0-80820 GCA_038092555.1 Boletus subgraveolens
TGGGTGCGAGACGAGCTGCATGACGAAGCTGAGGAAGGCGGTCGCGTGGCCGGGGCCCGCGACGGGGATGAAGTTACTGCGGTTTTGACTGTCTTTGCTGGCCGCACGGATCCGGCGCGAGCTGGAGATGAGCCAGATTTCGCAGAAGACAATTGAGCAATCTTAGACTTGGTAGGAGTAGAAGGAACAGTTGGGCTAGGGAGGTTGACTTTGACCGCCAATGCTCTGTGAGGCAATGGACTAATAGGCCTCTCGACCTTGTCAGCAGGGGAACCCAGTGTACCTCTGCCCTTGGGTGAATCCCGTTGTTCAGTGTCGTCCTCCTCTGAGGTGCTGAAACGTCTCCGAGTCCCCGCACGAATGGGGGAAAGGGGTTTCTTGGTCGGCTCAACGATCACGGACCTGGGCCGATATTTTGGCAAAGCAGACGAGATGGTAGAAGAAGCGGTCTTGGAACGCAGCGTCGACGAGCGTCTAGGGGGGCTGGACGGGTTAGGTTCTGTGGATTTAACGCCGTGTTCGTCTGTGGAAGGAAGACCATGCTTGAGGAGAGCAGACTGTCTCCTGCGGGTTATGGTCTTGTACGAGGGGCTATCCTCCTTTCCATGTAGGGGAGGAGGGGACTTTGACTTCTGGGAGACTGTCGCGTGGGTGACCGCGGTAGAGTTCATTAGACTGAGGCGGCGTGAGGAAGACTCTTTGGCTTTCTTGAGGGTTGTGCCGCGGTCGCGGGAGTCCTTGTTAATCACGTCGACGAGAGCCTTTCCGACGGACGTGAAATTGAGGGAATGGCGAAGAGAGGAGCGTGTTGAAGGTTTGGGTGGACGAGAAGGCTTGGAGGTGGCTTCGGAGGCCATGAGGACAGTCTGCTAGTTGCACTGTGAACGTTTCCAAGAAGAATTAGGGTGTCAGTGGACTGTTCCAGCCAGTTACGGTGTACTCCGCGTTGTCTACCACGTCGTCGTCGTCGTCGTGATCAACGTTCAAAAAAGTTGGAAAACGAACCAAAGTGGCACCGACGACGGTGTTTGTATTTGTCGGTCACCACATAAATCTACCGACTCCCGCGCGCTCCATGTACAAAAACACGTAGACCGTCGCGAAATTTACCGCCCCATACCACAAGCCTTCAACCAAAAGACCCACAGAACTCATATCCACCACCTGAGCCCGTAAGAGGATGTATGGCACCAGGAAATATCGTGGCTCTAAAAGTGGCGTAGGTAAGAGCGTTGTAACGCTCGCGAGAGGCAAAACTAGGGTCTGCAGCAACGTCTGGTCACCAGCTGGTCGGTGACGTTTAGGGTCAATTCCCAATTTCATCGATAGTAATCGACCCATCTCACCAACACGCAGCCACCATGCCCATGCGCACGCTTGGTATCCCGGTATGAACAGGTAAGGCACAATCGGATGCAACATGAACACCCGGCGCCATACATAGAAAGTGTAGTGGCGATTATCAGCAAGTAAAAACGGATGGTGGACCCTTCACAATCCGATGTAGGCATTCAGGTACGGCGATAGAAGACAGCAAGTGACTCACGTGAACTCGTGCACCGTAAATGCCATGAATGCTGAAAGCAAGGCCGTGAACACAATTCTCCTACCTCCAACTTATCAGCGGCTTCTCTCCCTTGTCAAGACACACGGACCTTTTCGTTCCAAACATGCGGCGAGTGACTTCATTTGCAAGCTTCGCTGGACCACCGCGACCAAAAACGACTGCAGGCCACCCTATCAATGTCGCAAACGCGATAAAGTAGTACAACTGGGGTACATGCAGCACGGGAACGTGGTTAGCCTTGTCGCCTACAATGTGGAAAGCAATGGTCAAACTCATGGATACAACAAAACTGCCTCCGAGATCCCGCACCTAGCACGATGCCACCATTCCAAAACACGGATGCCCCAAACACAGCTAACACGAGTATGTAAGGCATGAACGGTAGGAGTAACTCGGAAAATGCGGCTGGGGAACTCATGATCGATTGCAGAAAGTCGCCTGAAAATATGTGACAGTTGTAGTCAATAAGTTGAAATAGAATCCGTATTACTTGCCTGGGTGAGCCGACAATGCTGGTGGGTCATGTAGTAGTATATTTCCGCGTCTGAACCGTAACCGCATAAGCTGGCTGGTGGCAAACGCATACATCACCCATATGATATTCGTTTGACGGAAAAGACAGCTGATGACACCTAACTACGGGGGATGAGGGCAAAGTCAACACACGTTGACAATATTGAGCAACGAGACGCACCGCCGCCGCAGACAGATGCCAGTGTTGCGTTGCAAGTATGATAATTAGCAGGATTGAAACGAGACTGGGAACCTCTGTGTAATACAGAAATCCATAAAACCAGGCTATTGGAAATGTGGACAAAACGTATGCTTCGGTACTCGGTGCGAGTAACGGAGGTGGCCGACGACGTTGGTGAAACGCAAGGAGACGTGTGAGGAGAAGCGGGAGGGTGATCAAGGTGAGGGTCACCGTGAATCGCAACAATGCCAAGTTGCAGCGAAACATGAATGTGCGATGAAGCAGAACACTAAGAATATACCTGCGGAGTCGACGGTTTAATTACATGAGTTGTATCGTTGGAACGAAGCAAACCGACAGTCCTGGTGGTGTGGTGATCTTTGGGTTCCAGGTCAACCACTCGCCCCTGCAATACGCCTGTGCTTGCGGGACATGGAAGGGTTCGTCCTGTCAATGGTCAATACGGTGGTCAGCCTACAGACGATACAACTATACCATGTACGGTTCGGTGACTTCATTGTTGAATTCCCTCAACAAGGTCACCGCAACACCACAGTAGACAAGGAAGAGGATTCTTGTGTTTGGCGGCATCTACTGCAGCGAACGTGGCCAAACCGAACTCGAGGTTGCCAGTGGTATGCAAACGAAGAGGCAATAAAAAGTTCGTGGCTGTAGGGTGTGATCGACGCCGGAAGCAATGCACGCATGGAACTATCGATTCGTCTTGACTCTCTCGGAAAAGGCTTATTTACATAGACCAACATCCTGCTGGCAAGTATTTTGCATACCCCGACAACAACTCATCATCAAGTACACCCACAAGGTAAGTAAAATGTATTCCACAACAGCTTAAGGGACGTCGATGAGGGTTCTGTGGCCAGCGTCGTGGTGTACATCATTGTAATACCTTGTGTGAGATTAACCTACCCTCGTTCATAAATGCGGTCCAGGACCATCGCGCTAGTTTGGCAGCGCTAAGCCATCCCAGGCTGGGATAGGC
This sequence comes from Boletus subgraveolens, assembly GCA_038092555.1. NCBI lineage: Eukaryota > Fungi > Basidiomycota > Agaricomycetes > Boletales > Boletaceae > Boletus > Boletus subgraveolens. The sequence goes on from JBBPQP010000030.1 coordinate 3,262, forward strand.
CGCTCTGCTTGAGGTGTGATGCGAGCACCGTGGCGACGCTCCTTCGAGTCTCCATAGTCAACAATAGCAGACTATCACAAGCCTGTTAGTGAGCAACTCAACTCATTAATATGGACTTCGCTCACATGCGCAGTTACCCTGTTGTCCCACAATACCACAGTACCAGGTTCCCACTTCACTCTGGCCTGCAGATCACCGCTTTTGTCTATGTGATCGTACAGGAACTTTAGGATGGTTTCTTCTTCTCGTCAGTGTTAGTAGTTATAACGGTATGAATACCCTCACCCGACTCTTCACGTTTGAGACCGACGATGCGTATAGTGAACTGCCTATTCACATAAAGTGCTTCCTCGCCAGTCACCGGGTGACGCCTCACCACCGGGTGGATGTGTTCCACCGGTTCGCGTCTAACTATGCCTCCCCGTTTCCCTGTCCGAGAAAAATTGGCTTGTTCGGCTCCAGAGTGTACTGCGCTCAGGGTCCGCAGGAATGCAACGAAAGACGGGGATAATTTCTTCAGGGTAGAGACCTGCGACGTGAACAACGTGTCGCCGCCTGTCGTCGGGTGAGATAGTAGGAAGAAGGTTGTGAGCCCAGGGGGCTGAAGTTCGTAGGACACGTCGGAGTGCCAGACAGTAGTCGTGATGCTATCTTGGATTTCAAAGTTGAATGTCGAATTAGCATCTCTGTGGGGCGAGAATACGTTCGAATACGTTCGAACAGAAAGGATTACAGGGAAACTGACTTGTATACGAGATGGATTTGTGGGTAATCCTTTGGATGGCCTGAAGTGGGGTGAATGTGCAACCTACACGACAAATGAGTATGACTCGGCTCGGATCGGGGATTATAGATGAAACAAGGGGCCCGGGTGTATTTGCTTGAGTCAACACACCTTCCGAAGTGACGGCCCCATTCCAGATAAGCATCCGGTCCCTGGTCGATGAAATCTGACTGGCCCCTGAAGATCACCAATCCACGTCTAGCAACCTATTGTTCGACAATTTATGGCACTGCGACTCTGGCGACGCTGCTGTATTTACCTCTAATGCGAGCTGATCTCTCCCATCGCTATCGAGGTCCCTGAGGCGGATTCCTCGGACCTCCGTACCTAGGTTCGGGGTCAGCTCGATTACGCTCGTTGCACCTTTCAGAAAGGCACGGGGGTCTGGGTGACTGAGAGCACGAGATCCGGGATCGGCATGCTCGAAGGGGATGAGAGGGGGGTATTTATCCTGAGAGAAATGGGGCAAAAGGTGAGCATATTTGTATGTCTCGTCCCCCTCCGGGCCATTCTTTGCGCGAAGAGCCAGAGTTGCCTCGGCTTGGGTCACTGTTTCGGTGGAAGACATGGCTATGGCAGGCTAAATGCTGTTCCAAGAGACAAAGAGGAGGGGAAGGAGACGGGCTTTCACGCTTTCTTAAGTAGATGATAGATCAGAGTCGAATCGTCATATGAGTGGAAGATTCGTCATTATTGCGACGTCATGTATTTTTGTCTGCAAGAGGTTTCGCAGGAGGCAAGTCAAGTGAGCTCACCAACACCTCGTGAGTCCTAATCAACCGTGGTCCCAGACAAGGAGTGTTTGGAGCTGGTTGATTAGGTAGAAACTGACAATGATACTAACCGTCCCGAATGCTGACGACGTTAACTTTAATCGAGGAAATTGAGATTTATCAGAGTCTATCGTCATCATTCTACATGTAAAAAGACGTCAGTTTTCCCCCCCGAGACATGAAACAGCGGGTAAAGATGCTATTCTGATCGGTTGCCACATCGGTCCGCGGACCGGCGGAGCGAAACGACAGTCGCGGTGCGGAATGGTATGCTGTGAGCTGGGAGAGTGCTCTCAATCACCCGGACCCCGTGCTTTTCTAAAAGGTGCAACGAACGTAAGGGTATGGTCATCCACCAGCACTCGGGACAACACAAATTATGCGTGAATTCTGGTCATATCTCGCAAAATAGCTACTGGGACAATGAAATATGTTTCCTAACTATAAAATAGGATTGGTCTAAGGCCGTCGTTGGACTGACAGGTGGTGATTTGTCCCTAATTTTTCAACGTTCCACAGATTGCCAGTGTATGGTGGAATACTGATATTCATGCCTCAGGAAATGTGACGTAATCCAATTATGGCGATTCCTCGAGCACTTTGCCAGCTAGGTGTTCCACCCAACTGACTAGGAAAATTTGAGGTTGTTGTGAATAGGGATGCGACCAAAACCTTGGTGGCTCGAGTGCTGGTGGATAACTGTATATCCTGAAGTATAAGTAGTCTTCGAGTTATACGAATTGAATCGTATTAATTTAGGTCCCTAACAGCTAATTTAGTTGAGGAGGTAAGTACAGTCGACTCCCTCCTAACGCATACCTCTCGGGATAACCCCAGAGGTATGGGTTACTACTAGTATGGGATGTTCGAGAGGGCCATATTGCACCACCCTGAGGACACAAAATTCGTGCTCGTCGACATCAAAATCTATTAATATTGCTCTAGTAGTTGATTTATGGAGCTGTTTATGGCGAGAAAAACAATCAGTTGTGTACTTCATACCCTGTATCTCGGCCGCACGAGTCCGGTGACCGTCCAAACGATCCTAACATTACCTCAAGCTTGTGTGCAAACAATCGTCGAAAGTCCCAACATATTTCCTCCTCATCAACGCTGCCCGGAGTGCTTCACGACGTGTCAGGCCTGGTGCCGGCACATTGATGTCGTTGTCGTTGTCGTCACTCTTCTCCCACAACTTATTCACATTCATCGTGGCCTTGTAGATATCCTTGTCTGTTGCCTTGAAAATGTGGTCGCTGTCCGATACAGGCCGACAGGCCTTTAGTTCATTGATCATCTTTGAGCCTTGCCTTCTGGTCTTGTGTCATCTGATGCCAGTCAAAGTTTTGCTAAGCCCTTTTTAGGGTCTCGAAAAGTAATGTGTTGGGCCATTGTTGCCATTCTGAGACGTCCAAAACATGTAATCCTCATGTATTACATAATATAATTTCCTATTTTGGTGATACATTGGCATTATCCGATCCTAAATATGGGTTATGGCCTATGGGTTATGCTCACAAAATTCCTGCATCGCAACTCGAGATATCCAAAAATGTATCCTGTTAGGGAGTATGGGTCACGGTTATACCTGGTTTGCGTTAGGAGGGAGTCGACTGTAATTGGCATGGGTCGAGTCAGCTCAGGGACCCATTCCTCTCTTTCCCCATTAGGAAAGGGGAGCTTTATTGTCTTCCAAGTGTACCCGAAGACAATAACTCCAAGTCTCACATCGCCGCTTTGACTGACAATAAGCACCCTTTGCCATTTGGTCCGGCCTTTCCATGCCTGTATCGAATCAAGTCCTGGGCTGCACGGCCCCTACTACACAGAGGTCCTCAGCTTGCACACTGTAGAGTCGCTGGGGTTGGTCATGGTCCTGGATTCGCGCTACTAATTAATAGCATGCTAATACTAATCGCTACGTCACAGGTCGATATTTATGGCAGGGTCGCGCTTTTTGTTTCGCGTTACCGAGCCAGCGGGGTTCTCCCAGCTTTTTGTCTTACTGTGGACCTTGTCAAATCGGCCTTATTGTCTTGTCAATTTTCGACACGCTTCCACCTTGCACTTCTGGACCATCTTTCCATTCCGAGCGCCATCACTTCATTTGCGGAATGCACTCCACAACATCGACCGCTCTCAAAAGGCCATGAAACCTCGGCACAAGATCAACTTCCCGTCTCCCTCCACCGCACCTGGTCCACTCCGCTTCTTGAGGAACGGCTTGCTATCCCCCGCCTGACGTTGGAGTCCGTGACGTTATGGAGCCCAGAGCCTTCCACAGCGCGACCAACATCGTTCGTCCGTCTTCTGTTCGCCGTCGGGGTGTGCCAGATGTTCCCGAGGATGTCGACTTCCTCATGGAGCATTTGAATGATCCCAACTTTGACTATCATTCAGAGTTGCAGTCGCTCTCAGACTCTAGCACAGAGGTGTTCGAGCTCGAGAAGAAGAAGGTCTCCGATACCGGCTCTGTACGAATTTCAGAGTTCGATGTACAGTCCCGTTCAGAGTCCATAAGGTATTCCACCGCCTCTAGGACAGAGTCCCAAGGCACTGCATTTGAGTACGACGAGTAAGTGGAACACCAGCCATCCCACTCTATTTTTCTTCTGACTACAGCTTGACAGTGAATCGCCTTACCCTGAGGTTCGCGCCGCTATCTCCAGTGCTGATGATCCCACAATACCCGTCAACACATTCCGCACATGGCTACTTGGTTTGCTCTATACGGTAGTCATCTCCGCACTGAATCAATTTTTCTCCCTGCGATGTCAGCATATTCTTTCTCTAGCCCACAATCAAACTGACACTCGCCTTCAGATCCCTCCGTTGCTATTTCAGGCATTGTCGCTCAGTTGACAATCCTCCCCCTTGGCAAAGCTCTTGAGCGTATTCTTCCCACTACCTGCTTCCACACCTTTGGTTATACCTGGACGCTCAACCCTGGTCCCTTTAATATCAAAGAACATGTCTTGATCACTATCATGGCCAACGTGGCTGTCGGCGGTGCATATGCGACCGATATTATCGCCACGCAGCGCATTTTCTACAACCAGCCGCTCAGCCGCGCTTACGAGATCCTGCTTATTCTCTCGACGCAGTTGATCGGCTTCTCTTTGGGTGGTCTCCTCCGCCATTTCCTTGTCTACCCTAACAGCATGATCTGGCCTGGTGCCTTGGTCAACTGTGCGCTCTTCAATACTCTTCACAGGACGTATGGCAAGCCTACCCACCGCCACATTTCTCGAGAGAAGTTCTTCGCCATTGTTGTCGCATGCAGCTTTACATGGTACTTTGTGCCCGGCTTCCTTTGGACTGGTCTCAGCGTTTTCAACTGGGTGTGCTGGATCGCACCAAACAATGTCGTCGTCAATACCTTGTTTGGCGCGTCTACAGGTCTTGGCATGGGCATTTTAACCTTTGACTGGTCAATGATATCCTTCTTTACCAACCCTCTCGTCACACCAGTGCGTTCATCTCCTTATATCATTACATTCGCTTCACCTTCTTTCTAGTGGTGGTCAGAGGCAAATACAGCTGTTGGCTTCTTCATCTGTTTTTGGATCCTTGCGCCTATCCTTTACTGTGAGCCGTTTGTCTTCATTGCTAGAATCTCATTCCCAACCTCCGCCTTCAGACACCAACAGCTTCTACACGAGTTACTTGCCCATGTCAGCGGCGGTCGCGTTCGACAACACTGGTATGCCTTTCGATCCAACGCAAGTTGTCACCAACGGTATCTTCGACAACACGAAATACGAGGCATATTCCCCAGCGTTCCTCCCTGCCACGTTGGTCATCGCATATGGTGCTGCATTTGCTGCATTCACATCCATCGTTGTCCACACCTTCCGTCAGTATCCTTCCATTTTCATAGCCTCTTGTCTGAACGCCATTCTTAGTGTGGTACCGTCGCGATATTATCAAACGCTTCAGGAGCAATCTGAAGGACGAGCGTGATGTCCACTCGCGCCTTATGCAAGCATATGCCGAAGTTCCGCAATGGTGGTACACCCTGCTGGGAATCACAATGTTGATACTTCTCTTCGTCTCGGTCGAGGTCTACCCCACCGAATTACCCATTTGGGGAGTTTGCGTTGCGTTGTTTCTCGCTGCATTCATGGCAATTCCTGTTGGTATGATCCAGGCGATCACAAACCAATCAGTCTCGCTATCCGTTATGTACGAACTCGTCGGCGGCTACCTTCTTCCAGGCAGACCCGTGGCCGTCATGATCTTCAAAGGCGTCGCTTATGCTGGTACCAACCAAGCGGTTGGGTTTGCTGGTGACCTGAAACTTGGTCACTACATGAAGCTTCCTCCTCGTCTTATGTTCCACGCTCAGGTGATCGCTGCTATCGTTAGCTGCTTCGTGGTCATTTTCGTGCAGGACTGGATGTTTGCAAATATCGTGGACATCTGTCAACCCCACCAACCCCAGTTCTTCACATGTCCCGGGACGACCGTGTTTGCTACCGCTTCGCTGCTATGGGGAGGAATTGGACCGCAGAGAGTCTTCAGTCCGGGGGCAATGTACGGCCCAATGTTGTGGTTCTTCTTCCTTGGCGCTGTGCTTCCGATTCCCTTCTACTACCTCGCGCGCCGATTCCCTCTCTCCTACTGGCGTTACGTCAACATTCCCATCATCTTTGCCGGGCTCGGCTTCATCCCCGTAGCGACGTGTTTAACCTACTCCTCGTGGTTGCTAGTGGGTTTCATCTTCCAGTGGTTCATGCGCCGCTACCATTTCCAATGGTGGATGCGTTACAATTACATTCTAGCGGCAGGCCTTGATGCTGGAGTTGCAATCGGCATAGTCTTCGTCTTCTTTACCCTGCAGATGCCCAAGGGTGGCCTCACCCTTAACTGGTGGGGCAACACTGTCTGGCAGAACACTGCTGACTACCTTGGCACACCGCTGAATGTGATGCCTCTCGGACAGACCTTTGGTCCATCGAAATGGTGATAGCCTCCCACGCATTGAAAAACCGGCATGCTGTACCCATATACTATGTACATTTCTGCGTGCCTTCCCCCTAAACCTTTCTGTACGACTGGTGGCCGCGACTTCATGTTTTCTTCCTGTCGCCTTGGCCCTTATGCTCCAACTGCATCACCGTTCTTTCTAACTCATTAAACACCTTTGCATTACTTCGTATTACCATTATTTTCTTTCGGGTTTTACGCTTGGGCAACCATTTCATCAAGGTTACGCATTGTATGTACCAAGTAGTTACGCCAACAGATGAATCACAACCACCTTATTCCCCAAATCTGGCGCGCAGGTGAAAGGTTGAGCAAGCTTGTCATCCAAAATATTTAACTTTATGGTTCGTCCTTGCGCAGGCTGAACAGTACTAACCATACGCGGCACAAGTGGTAATGACGCGTCAGAAAATACGTTTGACAAATAGATCATATACACTACTCGGGGACACCCCAAATCCTGACCTCCCTCCCGCTGGTAGCCCAAAGTTCCCTCCCTTGATTACCAAACACAATATCTGTCACGTCGCTTGCCTCCTCGAAACGAACCAGTTCTTCCCAGGTTTTGTGTGCGAACAGACGGATACCCTCATTACCCGCGACTCCGAAGAAATTGGCGCTATAATCGTAAATGACTTTGTTGATCTTGAACGCGTCACCAAGCGGTATGGAGTGTGCGGTCGTCATTTTCCTGAGGTCCCAGATAGCCACGGAGGACAGGCTACCTGGTGCTAGAAGGTGGTAGCCATTTTCGGAGAACGACAAAGTATGGACCGAGAACGGTGTACCCTCAGACGAAATGGTAGCAGCCAGGGTACCTGAGCGAACGTCAGATATTTGAATCTTTGATGAAGGCGTCCCGAGCGCGAGCAGTGCACCGTCCGGATGGATGGCAAGCGAGCTGATGGGTTCGTCGACAGGAGCAGAGTGATACACCTGAGAGAGGCTGGAGAGCTCGTGCAGGGAGTATGTTTTGTCGAGGGATGAGTACGCAACTAGCGTAGACGTGGGGTGAACGACTAGGCCAGTCAAGTCGCTTTTGTGCGTCTTGATCGTGGCTTTGGGCAGGTACTCGCCAGAAGCACTGTCATGCGACCATATTTTAGCAATCTTGTCGGCACCAGCAGACAACAGCAAGGTGGGTTCGCCATCTCGTTCCCGGAAAGCGACATGATTGACTCTCTTCGTGTGTCCCTTAAGAGATGCAAGCACTTTGTCCGTATTTCTGTCATAGAGTTGCACGACTTTGTCGTTGCCACCAGTCACAAACTGGGAAGAGTTTACGCGTGAGATGGCGATTGAATTGATACCGGTAGGAGAGGCCGAGTGGAGGGAGGCAATGGTCTGTTTCGCCGTGAAAGTTTTGACATCTGCAGGGGTAGTGTGTCCAGCGGGTGCCTTGCGCTTCTTACGTGTGGCAGACAAGCTCTGCTGAGTTTCATCAATTTGGTCGATGACATGTTTTGGTAGAGTGGTTGGGGAAGGCTCTTCGGTCATTTCGACATCTGCACCGTTGGTTGGGGCGGACGGTACACCCATGCTAGCCTGGACGTTGGCCAGGGCCCTGCATGTCTACCTGTTAGGACAGGAACGCGAGAACAAGAGCGCGGAACGTACTCTCGGGCAGCGTCGCGTTCTCGGATGAGACGAGCAACGACGCGGCTAGCTGCATCCTGAGCGTAGAGGGCATAGCTCAGCTCTTGCCTGGTATTGTTGTATTGCTGTTTGAGCGCGAAGGTCTCCAAGACGAGGGCGTCCCATTCGTTTTGAAGGGTATGAAGGAGGGCGGGGATAGAGGTCGCGGTTGGCGGTCTCGGGGGCGCAGCCTTCGGGTCTATAATGATATCAGTACACCTAAAGAGGGGGTCGAGGACGGGAACACGGACTGGCTTTAATTGAGAGGAGGTCGGATTCCTCAAGCTTTTCGCCGGTGAGGGGGTCAGTACCATTGTCGTTGATGTACTTGAGAATGAGACGGCGCTCGTAGACGTGGCCCGATTTTGCAGACACGACGGGGTCCTGCGGAGGTTCACCAGAAATACCACAGAAAAACATGTTGAGCTCGTCGTCGTTGTCGTCGTCTGAGCAGAGAGCTTGCAGTTTTGTTGTTGGCTGTTTGCTTTGTAGATTGGGCACTGACCATCACCAGCGACCATGGCAGACTCGAAGAAACAACAACTCGTCCTCGCCTTTGTCGATTTCCTCAATGAATCTATACAGGACGGCACCGTCAAGGACGACGACAAAGAGGGTCTCGAGATCGCGAGTGCGTTGCCAGGTTCTCCACATCTCACTTCTCCGATTCACCCTTTCCAGTCCAATGCATCGGCGAAGCCTTTGGCGTAGACCCATCCAACGATGCCCAGCGCAAGCATCTGAACATCAAGCCAGCAAAGCTGCAGACTATATTCGAGGTCTTCCTCAAGACAAGAGACAAAGTCGGATCACCGTCCTCTGCGTCACAGTCATCCCCATCCACCTCCGCACCACCCAAGACCCCGTCCGCAGAGGACAAGAAGAAAGCAGAGAAGCACAAGCAAACTGGAAACACTCAAATGTCCGCCAAAAAGCACGATGCGGCAATTGAGTCGTATTCCAAAGCAATCGCCCTTGACCCCAACAATGCCGTCTATTTCTCTAACCGCGCCGCCGCCTACTCTAGCAAAGGAGATCACGCCTCCGCGGTCGAAGACGCAAAGAGGGCCATCGAGGTTGACCCCTCCTTCGTCAAAGCTTATTCTCGCCTCGGGTACCCCCTTTGCTCCGTGGCATCCGACATGATTCGCTCACTCACCTTTTCAGTCATGCATGTTACAGCTTGGGCGACTACAAGGCCGCTGCAGCCGCGTTTAGCAAGGGCACCGAACTGGATCCGACAAACGAGAATCTCAAATCAGGCCTCAAGAACGCAAAAGACCACTTGCCTCCCGAGGACGAGGATGATGGCCCTCCGCCGCTCATGCCCGAGGATCAGCTTCGCTCGTCATCTCCGCCCCCGAACTCCGCTCGTTCGGATGCAACGCCAAACTTGGCTGGTCTGGCGGATATGTTCGGCGGAGGGGGAGGCATGCCCAACTTGGCAGGCATGATGAACAATCCGATGATGATGCAAATGGCACAACAATTGATGGCCAACGGTGGTCTGGAAAGACTCATGACCAACCCATCCGTGGCAAATATGGTACGCTCGCCTTTGTCGTCTGCTTCCGGATGACTCACATCTATTCGCCATCAGATGCGTCGTGTTCAGAATGGACAAATGCCTTCAATGGAGGAACTCATGTCCGATCCAGCGTTGAGAGATCTGTACGTCTACTCTCACCTCCGATAGAACCATTGCTAATCAAGGTATAGTGCCAGCCAATTTGCTACAGGTGATGGTAGACAATGAAACTCCAGACTCCAGTACCTGGGGAGAATCTTAGGACTGTTCGTCGTCGGATCAATCTACTTGGTCATATTAGAGTTTCAAAGCTTGGCTTCGAGCTCCCCTTCTAACGCATAGAATGCATATAAAGACTCGGCGGAAGAGATATCCACCGTTAAAGATATCAATAAGTACATGTAAATTACGACACAGGTTGAATGTGTGATATGACGAATAGAATAGGTGATGGCTTGCCTACGTATACATATTGAACCAGGGAGCTAAATAACTGACCATTTATACGATAAACAAGAAACCATTTAAACATTTTGAGTAACATCGTGGAGAGGTGAATTCTAGGTGTCGAAAGAACCCCCAGAGTGGGTAGAGTGATTAGGTACTTCCGAACCGTTGTTGCTTGTCTGACGCTCGGAAGATGATGGAACAGACGCTTGAGCGCGCATCTTCTCCGCTAACTTGCGGCTTAAAGCAGGAGGAACGAGATCCAGCTGTTTGGGAAGGTCCACTGGATGGCCCTGAAAAAAAAAAGGCTAACTGAGTGTGGCGCCCGTTACTGACACTTATACTTACATGGGCCAAGTGATAACGTAGGCCACTCAGTTGTTTATACTGATTAGGGCAATTTTCATGAGGACATTTGTACTGTTTCTTTGTCCTGTCTTCCCCTTCACTCGACGTTACAGTGGATGCTTCCACGGATGCAGGAACTGCAAGACCATTTATATAGGTGGAGACAATGCTAGAAGTGATGGCATGTTGAAAATGAGCCTTCGAACTGGGACAAATAACAGTCAGACAATGTCCATCACAACAACAATCAAGCTCACATCTGAAGGTGGTACTGCAGTCCATTGATGCTCTGATGCATACGTCAACCAAAATGAATGCGTGATAAAGGATCTGTGCATACCTTCCAAGATTTACCACATCCCTCCAGGCCACACCGATATGGTCTGTCCCCTCCTGAGTCTTCCGGATGTGCGGTTTTGTTGTGATCCGAAAGGCCACGCGAGGTACAATAACAGGCACGACTCGACGCTGCATTGGAAGGCCAGCAACTCTCGTGGCCACAAGCATAAGGTTTGATAGAAGGACTGTGGTGCATGAGGAACACTGAAGATCTCTTGGATTTACAGAAACTTACTCGGGGGTCGCTTGCAAATCAGACGACAAACGCAATGGCACCTGCGTGTCGGGTCGTTTCCTAGAAACGGTCGCGCCAATTTTCTGCCTTGGGATGGGGTGATAGGACTGAGAGCGATGGTCATCAGAGTTGGTCGACGAGTGGTCTAATGGTGGTCGTTTCGTGTACGGCATTCCTGTGGAACGAGGGGAAGCAGTTGACCGTTGGACTAGTTGTGGTGAGTGTAAAGGATTGGAAGTATAGTAGTGGTCATGCATTGCATGAGATGAACCCGCTTCTGGTTGGGTAGGTGTGTTTACATTGCGGCGCTCGGGTTGTTGTAGAGCATATCGGGTTTCAGACGAGGAAGTGGTTGGTTGCCTCGACGGTTGGTGACTGTGGCGGCTCTGCTCTGACTGCACGTGGTTGTGGTGATATTCGCCATGCTGCTCTTGGCCATGCATGGTCTCCACAACTCGTGCACGAGAGGGGTCACGCCGATGAACATAATGATAGCCAGGCCGTGATTCGGAAAGAGAAAGCGGATCAGGAGCAGGAAGGAGAGTGTGCTGAGCATTGACGTCAAGCTGTGGTTCTGGAGACGCGTGATAGTACGTGTCGGATTTGTTGAGAAGCGAAACTGAAGTCATCGATGATGACATGTGGCTCGCCTGCTGCTCAGGGAGCTGTGAAGTTGCAAAATAGGAATCGGCGGAGCTTGGGGCCCGAAGAGAGCTGCTTTGTGGTGTCGGTTGGTGTCGAGTTGTCAATGCAGCATGCGAGAGGCTACAATCCTCGTGTCGAACAGATGCCGTGTAATGATCGACCTGCACAGGATGAGCGGAAGAGGTGCGAACCGGGATGGCCGTGTGCGGCATACTCCGTTGGAGCTGATGAAATTGATGCGGACAATCGTTGTATATGTTGCTTTGCTGCATGTCCTCTGTGTAGGTGGCCTGGGGGGTTGGCGATGTGGAGCTGACGGAGACTGCACAAGTTGATGATGAAGAGTCGTAATCGAATGGAGCGAACACAGCTGTTGAAGTGTTGTCTGGCGGGACGGAGGCAGTTGGAAGCACTGGCGATTGGCGTCCATTAGAAGCCATGGCCTCGGCGTCTTTTTCATACCGGATTGCGTGCTGTGGAGACGACAAGGCTGAGCTGAGTGACGAGGAGGAGTAATGAAATGGAGCAGGATAGTCGACCAATTGCGGGATAAGCTGTGCATGCTGTACTGGTGGTGCTGGATCGCCTAGGACATCGACACTATTGCGGGATGCGGCGTGGCTCGACGGTGGAGCGGATGGAGGTGCGTCAACCTGCGACAATGAGTCATCCCAATAGGGTGAAGGCTCGATCATTGGGAGTGGTGGCCAGACGGAAGGGTTGGAATAGTCAGAAGATGGGCAGAGATGGGGAGGCGACGTGTCGGAAGCAAATTTTGAGGAGACTACGCCGTGATCGCCAAGGGAAGCGGTCACTCGTTTTCGCTCAAGCAGCCTCCACCTGGGAGTGGGGTGAGCGACGGCAGAACACGAGTGAAGGTACGAGAGTGCTACCTGTTACGGCACGCTAAGCCACTGCGCTGGAGCTCTTGGCCGACGCGACCCCATTTGCCACCCAAACGGTTGTAGGCGGCGATGAGTTTTTCGTCCTCGTCGGGGGTCCAGTCGTCTTTCTTGAGGGAAGGATCGAGGGCCTCGCGATAACGCTTTGAGCACGCGTCGTCGGTACGGCCAGGGATGTTCCTGGCGATGACGGCCCATTTCGCGGAATGGATCTTATAGAGCTCCAAAAGGAGATTATCTTCTTCTTTCGTCCAGGCAGTTTTCTTCACGCTCGGCGATAGGGAATGAAGCCACCGCTAGCGAGTCGATATCGAGACAATGTGAGAGATCGGCGGACTGCAAGGGAGATGGGATAGCTTGCCTTCCTGCACGCCTTATTAGTCCTGCCCGGGACCGATAAAGCGACGGCTTTCCAGTTGTCTACCTGACCGTGCACGGCGACGGCGTTGGCAAGGAGCTCGTCTTCGCGGGCAGTCCAGGGACGACCGACGGCGCGTTCGGTCATGAAGGGCGAGTTAGATATGACTTTGTTGGGGGCCAGCTTAGTACACTCAGCGAGTTCATATAAGCCTCCCTAGGAGGTCTCTGATTACATAACTCTCCGTCCTCGCCATCGCCATCATGTCTCTCCTCCACGCCTACGCCTCGGACGACGACAACGACGCCGACAACATCGCCAAAGACGCCTTTGGCATCGCCAACATACCCGCATCAAAGAAAATACGCACACTCGACCCATGTGCCGTCTCCACCAATCCCGCGCCGCATGTCTTACAACAAGTACGTCCGACTCCGAGTCTCTCTCCCCGTGCTCATCCTCTACCCGCAGGACCCCCTCACACACACCTCTCTCGTCACACGTCCAACAGACACACAGATGAACGTCAACATACCCTATCACGACATGGTCCTGCCCGTCCAAGGCCCCGAGAACCCATTCGCTGATCGGAATCGTTTCCTCAACCAAAACGCGCTTGCCGGCCACGTTGAAGAGCAGGCTATGTCCGACCATGCCTTCAAGGCACAACATCTCACCCACTCCATTCTCGGCTACTCCGTCAATCCTTCCGTCGACCCCAACGCGCCATCCGTCCTTGGCTCCCTCGACAGCGCCCGTCAGAATGGCTTCGCCACCGTAGACACCATGCGCCCTACCAACACCCAGAAGAAGGACCTCAAACGCAAAAGAAAGGGCAAGGGCAATCTGGACATCGTCGATGGTGATGGCGCTTACATCGGTCCATGGGCTGCATGGGAGGGTGAGGACCAGGCCGGCTTCTTGGATGGTGTCGAAGAGCAAGAGGCCGACGATCACTCCGAACAAGACGAGGAGCCAGAGCCACTGGTCGTCAAGAAGAAAGCAAAACCCAAGCGCGGCGGTGTTGGCCAAGAGACCTCCGTTTTCCATGGCAAGTCCATGACCGACTACCAGGGCAGGACCTATATGCATCCCCCCTTCGCCGACGCGCCACATCTGTCCGCCGAGGCTGGCTCCCAAGAGACCTTTATCCCCAAGACGTGCATTCATACATGGACTGGCCATACACAAGGCGTGTCCGTCATTCGTCTCTTCCCTCACACGGGCCACCTTTTGCTCAGTGGATCGATGGACACCAAGATCAAGGCACGTCCCGTGTTCCCCTTCCTTCTTCGTGCCCTCGTTTTTGACATCCGCCTCTGTTCATAGCTTTGGGATGTATATACCCATGGAAACTGTCTCAGGACTTTCCACGGCCACGTACAGGCTGTCAAGGATGTCACCTTTTCAAACAACGGTACAAAGTTCCTTTCCTGCGGTTACGATCGTCAAATGAAACTATGGGACACCGAGACCGGTCAGTGTCTCAAGCGGTTCAGCAACGGCAAGACTCCCTACGTTGTCCGTTTCCACCCCGACGATGATAAACAGCATATCTTTCTCGCTGGTATGTCGGACAAGAAGATTATTCAGGTCTGCATTATGTCTAGCTTGATTCGTCGTAGAGAGAGCTGACATGTTGTTTCCAGTATGATATGAATTCGGGCGAGATCACGCAGGAATACGACCAACACTTGGGACCCGTGAACACGATCACGTTTGTCGACGAAAATCGTCGATTTGTCACTACCTCGGACGATAAAACCATCCGGGCGTGGGACTATGATATACCCGTCGTGATCAAATACATTGCGGAACCCCACATGCATTCTATGCCCGCCGTCACTCTACATCCCTCGAGTTCGTATCAGTTCTTGTTGGCATGGCTTTCCCGTTGTCTGACGTATTTGCACTCTGTGAATATAGAAAAGTACTTTGCCGCGCAGTCATTGGACAACCAGATTCTCGTGTATAGCACGGACAATTTCCGTCAGAATAGGAAGAAAAGGTTCGCGGGACATTCCGTGGCAGGCTATGCTTGCCAGGTGGGATTTTCCCCGGATGGTAAGTGGATCAGTAGCGGAGACAGCGAGGGAAACGTGGTATTTTGGGATTGGAAAAGCGGTCGAATTAAGTCACGCCTAAAAGCGCACTCTAAAGTGGTGATTGCCCACGAGTGGTTGCCACATGAAACCGTGAGTTATATCACCATCGCGACTCACCTGGTGGGCACTGATGGTTGGTATGCAGTCGAAAGTAGTAACGGCTTCATGGGACGGCTTGATCAAGCTATGGGTGAGTAGTGTAGTGTCGGAACGAGTACATGAGCTGACAGTTGTGTGCAGGACTGAGATTTGTTCCTATAATGTCTATAGTCGGTTTAATCTTGATACATGTTCCGTTCGCAAGATATAGTGATCTTGCTGTGACGTCAATGATAACAAGTATAGAAGTCACCAAAGATGTGCTCTAGATGGTGAGTATTCCACTGTATCCCCACGGTATCACAAGTTTTTCCGTACTCGCGGAGACTGACCAGTGAGAAAGGTGTAGGCGTTTGGGCCCAGTTGAAAAATTTAATTTAATTAGGTTCAGCAAGCTCGATTTGGAGGTCCCCATTTGACGACCAATCGTTGTGTCGTTCATTCAGTCGTGGAAGATCGGGAGGACTTTTTTCGTGCAGTATTTTTGGTGCAAGGTACATGAATATTGCCCATCGGACGGGGAATGTGGCTACCGCAACTCTATAAATTTTCCACGTCATACCCCCATTAGGCAGGTAAAGCGGTCCGCATGCTTTTCCGGGTTGCAAAGAGAGAGAAAAAAAGCGTTACACACGCACTCCGATTGCCCGGTTGGTGGTGATGGTGATGGTGGACCCCGTGACGGATCCGATGCCTGGGGGAGATAAGCAAGGGTAGGTGGAGTTTCAGGGTGCGTTGGGCCACCTCAACAGCCCGAGAAGACGTGATTTGGCTTGGGATCCAAGATTGATGGTGCTTCCTGAAGCCAAGGTGCGCATGGCTCGTGCCTGCATTTCCCTCGAATGAAAAAAAAAGTGCGCGGCGGCCGAAGTGAACACTGGTTCCTGAATGGCCCAGTGACCACGATCGGCATATCATTTTCTCATATTCGTTGTCCCCAGGATCCTAATAAAAGCATGTCCCTCCCTGCGCCGTTTCCCTGCACAAACAGGTCCCCAGCTTCATCATGGTCACCACAAAGTGCTACATAGCGCTCCTCTTGGCCTGTCTCGTCCAAGTTTCGCTCGCGCTTCCAGTACGCTCCTCCCCCTCCTCCTTTATGGCTGAACTGATCGCACCATTCCAGATGGCAGCCGAGCCCGTTGTTCGGGGCATCGAGGTATTGCACCATTTTTAAACCGGCTAGATGCGATCTTTCTGAATACTCGCTGTATAGGGTCCCACAGCGGATCAGTTCGGTGGTGGTGGTGGTGGTGGTCCTCCTGATTGGTAGACAATGATCAACGAACCTTGTCCCTCGTAAGTTTCGTCTCCAGCCATATTCCAGGGCTCCCCATCATATTAACTCGCGTGTGTTCGAAGCACCTACACACTTCTTTCGACGTCTGTATCCCCAAAATCGGGGCATCACAAGTTCATATATGATCGCGCCATCACATACGGTCGATCCCGTCAAGTGCTGTCCTTCTTTACTAATTTCTTTCTTGCCATATGCACAACCTATCGATTTATGTCTGTATCGCACACTCTTTTGTTTTATTCTCCTGGCACTATCCCAGGGGAATGGACCAGTACTCGGATGTATTCTATACATCAGCTTGTAGTTTCTTTCGGAATGTGTATTCCCAATACCTTTTTTTTTCTTACTACGGGCCACTTGCTACTTCCATGTCACCCAGCAAGAATTAAATTTCTTTGGTCTCTCTGCCTCCGTACTAGGAGTGGCTACTAGTGTGCAGTGATGGCGCCAATTGGACATAAATCTTCAAGTAGTACGGACATTTTGCTCGGAGGACAGCTACTCGCTCAGCATCCCCAGAGCCTTCCCTCAATCGAACTAGGACTTGACCAAGTCTTTTGAGCGCAACTACTATTCTGGGAGCCTAGGGGATGAGAGGATTAGGGCCGGCTTTCCCGCGTCAAGACACGCGTTCCTACGCGCTCCATCAAGCTTACAAAGTGACCACCATGTCGATGCTTGACGAGCCTGTTCCTCAGGATGACCTGATGCGCGACAGGACGCGTGTCTTTGAAGAGTTCCTCATTTCAGACTCTCCCGTTTACAATTATCGAGACGAAATTGCTCGCTTGCTACGCACGGAACAAACGCGTCTCATCGTCAACATAGATGATCTCCGCGACTACAACAGAGAATACGCAGACGGTCTTCTTAAACAGCCCGTCGACTTTCTCCCAGCCTTTGACGATGCTCTGGTGAATATTGTCACCCAAATCCACGACGCCGAGAAACACGAGCTCGAAGGGAAGAGCTATCGTGTAGGCTTCAGTGGATCGTTTGGTGATCACCATGTTAGCCCACGAACCCTCAGAGCCGAACACCTCGGAAAGATGATATCATTAGAGGGTATCATCACTCGTTGTTCCCTCGTTCGGCCCAAAATGCTAAAGTCAGTGCACTATTGTCCTGACACGAAACTGTTTCATTCGCGCGAGTATCGCGATGCCACAACTTCCACTTCCAATCTCCCCCCAACCTCCACCGTAACTCCACAACAGGACGACGACGGCCGTCCTTTGCAAATGGAGTACGGCCATTGCGTGTTTCGGGATCACCAGCGGATCAGCATACAGGAGATGCCCGAGCGCGCCCCTCCAGGACAGTTACCGCGGAGCACGGACATCATTCTTGACGATGACCTTGTTGACAAGTGTAAGCCCGGCGATCGTGTCCAATTAGTTGGCTTTTACAGAAGTGTGGGGGGTGGCTCGAATGGCGCCTTCAAGTGAGCATTGATTCATATTCGTGCCCGATGTAGCCACTCAGATGCCCTTGGAAGATCTCTTATCCTCGCGAATAATATCAACCTTCTTTCCTCGAAGATAGGAGGTGGCATTGCTCAAACTCCATTGACTGATACCGACATCCGGCAAATCAACCAAATTGCCAAACGGCGCGATATTTTCCACCTACTTTCGCAGTCACTTGCCCCCTCAATCTTCGGGCACGACAAAATCAAAGAGGCCATTCTGCTCCTCCTCCTCGGTGGCGCGGAGAAGAACCTCCCGAATGGCACGCACATCCGTGGCGACATCAATTTACTCATGGTTGGCGACCCGTCGACCGCAAAATCACAAATCCTACGATTTGTCCTTGGCACAGCGCCACTTGCGATTGCCACAACTGGTCGGGGGAGCTCCGGTGTCGGTTTGACCGCTGCTGTTACCACTGATCGAGATACAGGC
This sequence comes from Boletus subgraveolens, assembly GCA_038092555.1. Classification (NCBI taxonomy): domain Eukaryota; kingdom Fungi; phylum Basidiomycota; class Agaricomycetes; order Boletales; family Boletaceae; genus Boletus; species Boletus subgraveolens. The sequence goes on from JBBPQP010000030.1 coordinate 21,653, forward strand.
GAGCGTCGCCTTGAAGCAGGCGCAATGGTCCTCGCGGATCGTGGTGTAGTCTGCATCGACGAGTTTGACAAGATGTCAGACATTGACCGTGTTGCAATACACGAAGTCATGGAGCAACAGACGGTCACCATCGCCAAGGCGGGCATCCACACAAGTTTAAATGCGCGATGTAGCGTCGTCGCGGCTGCTAATCCAATATACGGACAAGTAAGTCGTTGCTAGAAACTTCACCGATAACGCTTTGACGCCGCTGTGAAGTACGATATCCATAAAGATCCACATAAAAACATCGCCCTCCCCGACTCCCTTCTCTCACGTTTCGATCTTCTCTTCATTGTTACGGATGACATCGATGAAGAGCGCGACCGCAGAATTGCAGACCATGTTCTTCGGCTTCATCGGTACCTTCCTCCTGGGATTGAGGAAGGGACACCTGTACATGATAATCTCACTCAGCCATTGGCCATTGAGGGACCCGGCGTCGCTCCAATTGAACAAGACACTAATGGAGAATCCAGTCCGTTCGAAAAATACGACCCGCTACTTCATGTCGGTTTCACTGCGGCAAAGTCCCGCACTCGGAAAGGCAAACAGGTAAAAGTGGAGGTTCTCAGTATCGCTTTCGTCAAGAAGTACATCCAGTATGCGAAGAGCAGGCCAGCGCCTGTACTCACGAATGGCGCGGCAAATCATATTGTGAACGTGTATGCTAACCTTCGCAACGAGGAGGAGAGTCAAGCGAATAAGAAGAAGGTGAATATAATTCTGTCAATTTTCGGCCAACTGAGCCATAGTTTATAGACTGCACCGTTGACCGCGCGTACACTGGAGACACTAATCCGTCTGTCCACTGCTCATGCGAAAGGCCGACTCTCAGCCAAAGTTGAACAGGACGATGCAAGAGTGGCCGAGGAGATAATGCGATATGCCCTCTACAAGGAGGTTGCGAAACGAAACCGACCAAAGAGAAAAAAGCGTAAACTTAACCATGGCGGTGCCACTGCCGGAAAGGGCGAGGATGGCTCACAGGATAGCTCGGATGACGACAGTGATGACGATGATGATGATGACGAACAACCTGAAACAGCCGAACGCATGAATGTGCCGCAGCAACAACCTAATGGTGGACAAGATCCAAATCAATTAGAGAGCCAGAATTCTTTGTGGCAAGATGACAGTCAGGATGCAAAAATGGACACAGTTCCGACAACCGCGGGAGAGCCTGCTAGGGATGGCGGCCTTCCACCGGAACGGTATGTCAAACGGCCTCCTCTTCTCAAGACACCACAACTGACCCACCACAACTTTTCCCCCATCATACTCGTTTCTCCATTGCAGACTCCAGTTGTTCCGATCTAGAGTGGCAAACTTGTTTGCCTCGCGTCTACAAGATGAGGAACAGATTTTCTTGGCGGAGCTTGTAGAGTTAGTGAATGCCGGACTGCCTACGGACGTGCTATTTGGGACCGCCGAAGCCACCGCTCTTTGCCAGATCATGACGGATTCAGATGAGCTCATGATGAGCGATGGGATTGTCTACAAGGTATGATTATATCCCCGCGGACGCCACCGTGGGTGGCAGTTTCTAGTATAGTGTTGATATCAAGTTCCTGCTCCTTTGTTGTTCCATTGCTTCACGAGCGCATCTGTATCTTCCTGTGTTGTTGTACCCCAGATTCTTGTGATGAGACGTTGAAACGTTGATGGCCGCAACGTATGAAATCGAGATTTCTGTTATTTTGGGCCTGACTCACATGCCACTGGGACGCTCTCACTGTGTGAACTTAACCTTTGTAATTGTGTGATGCGGAATACACGGAGAAGAAAAGTTCACCGACACGGGCGCAACCAGCGAACGCGGCACACTGCCATATATGTTCCACCCTATTATTGCATTGTGATTTTACATCATAATCTCCCATGCAACCACACGCCTCCGGCCGCCCCCTGTCCTCGTCTAATCACTGTCGACAATCATCCCTCAGCATTAACACAGTCTTGACCTCGTCCATCCCTAGACCCCCAGAGCCTAGCTCCGTCACGTTATCAAGGAGCTCCTCCCACCCATCGCTCTTCCCGCCGAACAAAGTGTTGACTAACATTTGATGCTTCTGTAAATCTGCGCCGAGCAGACGTCCAGCCGCCAGTAACCGGCTCCACGGTTTTTCAATTCGGGTGCGCGACGTGTTCATTGCGACTTGAGAAGTCTCCGCCCATAGCTCGCATTCTGCTTGGACGACGCGTGCTTGGATGCGTGTCAGCCCATTCTGTGCTGAGCCACGCGTCAAGCCTGGTCGGAAGAGGACCTGCCGCTGTAGTACATGCTCCGAAATTCGTGATGCGGTCCGCCTGTAGAGTCTTGTAACGACGGAGGCAGGAAGCGTACTCCGTAAAAAGGCCAAATGGGATGAAAGAAGCGCAACAGCCGGCAGTAAGGTACTAGGGACGGCGACTTCCACTGTGCTGTCGTCTGGGTCCTGGATATGACTACCGACATTGCAAGTCAGTGAAGAGGTCGATGCCCCTGAACGCCTCGTGAATGTATCAAGTACTCACGTTGCCAAGGCAGAGAAATGGGACTTTAGAGAGCCTTCACATTCCCCGCAAATTTGTTGCACCAACATATCTTCAGCTCGCGAGGAAAGCTTTCCGAATTGCGTGACAAGCTCTTCGAAGATAGTTCCTTCAGAAGTCGTTGCTCCATGACTGGCCCGTGTATTGTGCTCGGGGAGAGATGCGTACAATCCCGTTGTTGTACGGAGAGATGCGCGATGGTTGATCTCTGCCCAAAGTTCCAGGAAAAACTAGATATCGCTTGTTTGGGGAGACGATCAAGAAAACACTAGACATGCTTACCACCTCTTCTCCCCAAGTTCGCATAGCGTTCTCTATGTACCTCGCGCTTAGTAAAGCCTTACACAAGCGCTGGCTCCCTTCAACACCTCCTGTCAGCTTCCGCCCATCTGTCTTAGGGCCATCTACACCCAACGCGCCGGGTACCGCGCGGACAAGTGCAGAGGAGAGCGTCTCGAACGCATCCAGGGATGAAGAAATCCGAGAGTGGTATACTTCCAGGATTGGGAGTTGAACGTGAATAAGAAATTGAGTACGCTGTCGGAAAGATGGTAGAGGCGAGTAGCGATCTGCAGTGGGTGAGCAGATATGGCTGAGATGGTTGAGCAAGGACGCACCAGTCACCTGCTCAACAAGAGCCTTGATTCTCCGTGCCGAAGTTGTTGCCTTGAGGTCAGTATCTCGGGACGCATGGTTCTGTGTGTATTCATGTCTATCATCATCAACAATGACCCAAGCGTCAGAAGCACTGATGATTTCGTGGTATTGATCATCCGCGACTGCATTGTCTGTAAGCCCACGATCTCATTTGAAAAGAAAATTGAACCCACACTTTTTCTCTCCTTCCAGCCAAGCGTTGAACCAATCCTTTTGATCTAGAATCACTTTGCTGATGCCTCCTTGCTCGGCTTCCCTTCTTTCGTCGTGTGCCTCTCGCTTGTTCTGGACAAACTCATAGCCCATGTCACGTAGGCTAGAATCGAAGATTAATGACTGATACACTGTATGCGCTAGCAAGGCGGGTCGAGTTAGCAGTATGGGAACTGAACGCTTGAGTTTTCGCTCAAGTATAGGAAGGAGAAGGGTCGTATAATTGTGCTGCAGCTGCGTTGGTACTCCCATGAAACGAAGTTAGATGATGTCACGTACCCACGCATTGACATCTTGAAACTTGGAGCCGGAAATTAGTCTTTGCATGACACTTTCCATGAATGGCCGGTGATCATGGGCAACGTTGGTGATGTGCGTAAAATACCACTCAGGCTGAAAATGGGTTTGAATGGTCTGCAGCACTCGCACAAACAACAGATCTTACACACCCTGTCTAAGCGATTCGTCTCTCGCTCGGAGTCAAAGTGATATTTGAAACGCAAAGCTACCGGCTGAACGAGTGCCTGTAGTGGATAAAGGCCCTCATCTTCTCGGGATGGGTGGAGGCTCTCTCCGCTAATTTGGAGCAACGGTGAGGTGGGAATACACAAAATTTTCGGCGGGGATGCGTACATTTCTTGCAATCTGAACAAATCTGAGACCGCGGACTCGAAAGCTGTACGGTCCACCTTGCTCGCGGAAACATAATCAACAGCTGTTGGCCACTTGAGGTTTTCAGAAGCGGATATGAGTGTTCTGTAGCGCCATTATCATGCACAGTCAACGGTGACCTGAGGACATGACATACGAAAATAAAGTTGCCTTCATGTCACCCCATGTCTTATCGCAAATTCTCTCGAGAAACGAGATAAGGTTGAGGGAGCCATGCGAATTTCCGATGTCTTCCACTAGGCTGCATGAATGCCTCACATCATTAACGAAAGTTAGCAGAGCTTGATATTTCGAGGTCCCTGCTGTAGTTATCGGGGAAGTACTATTGCGCATCTGTGACAAAGCCCACTCGCTTCCAGCTTACATGAGTAGGCAGGAGAATAGACTATAGCACATATCTCTTACCTGAGCTGTAGGGTGCGTTCTACGATGGCAACGTAGGACCGAACGCTCTCGAGTTCCTTTAAAGCACGATGCATCGTCTCTATGTCTTCGAGCAAAGTGGGACCATTGTCATCTCCAGTGGGACTGAGCGCGGAAACCAAGTCATGGGACAGGTAGGCAAGATCATCCTCCAAACTGTCGCGCAGCGAAGCAAGCTCTTTCGCCTTGTCCAGCTGTAGGATAGCCTCTATTCGTGTGTTGTTCGTCAAGACATCGATCTCTTTCTCCGATTCAATAAGCTGTGGAGAGATGAGCGTCGGATAGAGAGACCGGCTGACTTGACACGAACACGTTGCTCAAGTTGGGCCTGGGTGTTGCGCGCGTCATCCAAAACCCGCGGCAGGTCATCAAGATGAGCAGAATCTGAGAAGCTCCCATTCAGGACATCAAGAGCTGAGTTGTGTGCGAGTTCTCCACTTGGCGGCTCTTGTAACTGCTTTATAGTTTGAGAGGACATTGTGATGCTGATGGGGTTGAGGCAGCGTGGCAAAACATTGCCAGACCGATCGCCCACGTGGTTATCTTATCTCCAACACGACCTGCAGTCCGAAATTGTATATCGACATCTAGACTCTGATAACAAAAATGAAGGCACATGTGTACCAAATTGACCAGGTATGATCTAGTGTATATCAGGTTCTGCAAGTAGATGGTATCAAATCGAAGAACTATGGGAAGTCAATTAGCAGCATAACGAGAGGTAATAGTACTCACGTACATATGAATCAGTTGAAGTGTTGATCAGAACAGAAGGGAGTCGCTACACCTTCGATGCCTCTACATAGCTCACCACCGCTTTCCAGTCCTTCACCCGCTGCACAAAATTCCGACGTTTCTCATTCGCCCGTGCTAGGGCCTCCTCGCCCTGTCGGGCGTCTTCCACCAGAAAATCAGTGCTTCCATTTCCGAGCTCTATTCGCCTCTCGTAGGCCATGTCATCATGCTCATCTTCAGGAAGAGATAACCTCTTGTTCCATTGGTAGTCTCCAAAAAGCAACACAGGTGGCGCAACACCGTCTCCACTGGGCGAAATATATTCGGCACAGGCTACCGCGTTTTCCAATGAGTCGTCGATCAATAATTTTGCTCCAATGTGGATGCAAACTTCTGCCTTGGTCAGTTTCTTGGGGATCACATTGTCCTGATCTGCGCCCAGGACACCGTCTAACCTTTGTTGAAGAGCAAACTGTCCAGTGCATATAATTTCCTCGAAGCAACCAGGGAAATGTCGTTGTGTCCATTCCCAGCTGGCATCGCGGGTATGCTCGTTGCGTGCAGTAATGATGACAAGGCGATAGCCTAGCCGACGAAGGGCAGCAATGCCCTCTTGTGCACCCTCGATCGGCGGGATCGATGGGACCCAGTTTGTCATGTAAAAATCCCTGACTTTCTTGTGAGTTTGGGCAGGTGAGCCCCATGAAGGATTCTAGGATCGCTCGTATAACCGATCCGATCACATGGCAAACAAAGCAAGGAACATACCTTCCACCAGTAATAGTAGTAGTAGTCGTTCAGGCCAATGTTGGAGCCGTATTTCTCATTATGCCCTGATCATAACCAACCTTTGTGAAAAGCTATGGTGGGGCTTGGGAGGGGCACGAACACGCTGCGATATGCTTGTTGGTGCTGCTCAAGACATCATCCAAGTCGACTGCTATGATGCCCTTGAACGGCGAGGGTGTGGTGCCACCATTTTCCAGTTCTGAGACATGACCATTGGGTTGATGGGTGGGCATGGATGGGTATGATGAGTATCTCGGCAAGCCTACTAGTACAATCGGAAGACACCGGGTAAAGCTACTTTCCAGTCAAATCACATGTCATCCGCCATATCATTCGAGTTGAGCACATCAGTATGTACAGCTGTCGAGTCAACCATGCCCGTCCTCTCGAATAACCGCATCGCCAACCTTTCCCGCATCTACGCAACCCACCGACCACTCGTCCAACGCGGCCTCACTGCTGGCTTCGTCCTCTATGTCCTTCTAGCCGCATATCAAGGCGTGGCAGCGCGTCCCACCAAGAACACTGGCAGCAAGAATGTTCCTGCGAGGGACGGGAAGCCTGCGCGCGTCGCTGTGAGCATCTCTTCAAATGACATGCAATTATCGGTGATCTCAAACCATATCTCGCACCCATTGCAGGTCGATGGTCTATTTTATCAGCGCCTCGGTGTCATCCTTAGAATAGTCATCCCTTCCATCCGCTCCAAGGAGGCTCTTCTCCTTGTCATGCACTCCAGTTTGCTAGTATTCAGGACAGCAATTTCTTTATATGTCGCCGCCCTCGATGGCAAGTGAGTACCGCTGCCACCCAGCGTTTATACTATGTTCAACCCGTTCGGAAGGATCGTTGCATCTCTTGTCAGAGGGAGGTCGTTCGAGTTCCTTCTAAACATCATTCGCTGGCTCGTTGTCGCAATCCCCGCAACTTGGACGAACAGTTGGTTGAGTTATGTCCAGAACAAGCTTGCCATTGCCTACCGAACCCGTCTAACTCGCGAGGTGCTCCAGCAATACCTTGCCGAGGAGTCTGAGACACCTGATTCAAAGGTTTATTATAAAATCTGTGAGTAAAAGTCATGACTTGTGATTCTGACTTCCTGATTTTCTTTTCAGCAAACTTGGATCATCGGATTAAGAACGTTGACCAGTTAAGTCTCATAAAAGTATTTACCACTCCGAGGCATTGACGGGCACGTAGAATGATTACACATGACATCCAGCGCTTCTCTGCTCATCTCGCAGCCATCTATGCGAATTTGGCCAAACCCATACTCGATGTCATTCTGTATAATTACCAGCTATCCCGAAACATTGGTGCCGAAGGGCTCGTGCTCCTTACAATTTTGATACAGTCGTCTGCTGCATTATGTACGCGTTCGCTTTTGTCGAAATCTAACCTCTATATTGACGCAGAGTATAGTACGAGCAGTGACACCTTCGTTTGGGACATACACTGCTCAATCAGCAGCCCTCGCTGGCTCTCTGCGACACACACATTCTCGCTTAGCAGAGTTTGCTGAAGAAGTGGCATTTTTCGGTGGTGAAGATGCTGAGAAAGAAATCATAGAGAAGGAATACATGACGCTTGTGCGGCATGAAGAGAAGGTCATGGCCCGTAGATGGTGGTATGGTTGTGCCGAGGAAGGGATCGTGAAATGGTTGTGGGGAAGCTTTGGGGTCAGTGTTACACTTTCATGCGTATGTTTGACTGAATTCGGTAAAGCTGGTAGTTTGTGCCATCCCTGTTTTCTTCAAGCTTCCTGGTCTTTCGAATATTGACCTTGGGAGTCGCACAGAAGGTTAGCGTAGCATTGATTTTAAGTTACCTCTAACTAATTCTTCTACCAGGTTTCGTTACAAATCGGAGGCTTCTGCTGTCCTCTTCTGGTATGTCCCTTCGCGTTCTTTCCAGGTTGGTCAATCGACGGGTTATCCGTGACACTAGATGCGATGGGCCGTGTGATGTACTCTTACAAGGATCTGGCCGAGCTTGCAGGTTACACTGCGCGTGTTTCTCTCCTACTCGATACGATGTTGGACGTGCGCAAAGGTAAATTTGAGAAAAGTCTTGTAGCCAGTGCCTTGGAAGGGGAGAACAGCAAGAGTGCGTCTTTTGGATAATCAGTGGGTCCATCTTATCTCATTATGAACAGTTATAAGCGGGCGAGGGGAAATCTTTGAAGCCGATGGCATCCAGTTCGAAAATGTCCCGATTGTGACTCCCAACGGGGACGTGCTGCTCAAGAGTTTGACATTCAGCGTAAAACCAGGGGTAACAACTTGATTTGACTTTATATGATAAATTCAGTAACTATACAGGATATAGGAACACTTGCTCATTGTTGGGCCGAATGGTAAGTGCATTGCGCCGTATTCCAATGGATCCTGACTCTAGTGTTGTTTCAGGGTCTGGGAAGTCATCGTTATTCCGTATCCTCGGCGGACTTTGGCCCGTTTACGGTGTGTTCAACACGTCCCTGCGATGTTTTCTTTCTCAGTTTTTCTAGGTGGTACTGTGCGGAAGCCACCTGCATCAGATTTCGTTTTAATACCTCAGCGACCCTATCTGTCGTTGGGTACACTTCGTGACCAGGTTATTTATCCTCACTCACAGGAGCAGATGAAAGCTCGTGGGTCACCGTGTAACTTTGTTCATATCGCTACTGACTGGGAATCTTCAGGAGGAATTTCGGATGACAACCTATTCGTTATTCTTGCCATGGTAGGAATGAATAGCATTGTGGAACGTGAGGGTGGATGGGGCATCACCCGTGAGTGGAGGGAAGCCTTGAGCGGCGGCGATCAGCAGAAGATTGCCTGGGCAAGATTATTTTATCATAAGCCTAAAGCAAGTTCTTCTCTTTTTGAATGCCCCTCCTTCAAAGGTGACTGAATATCGGCACAGTATGCCATTCTCGACGAAGCCACCTCGCTCGTTCCGCCAGATGTGGAGGGCAAGATGATGGAACAGGCGACCGCCCTGGGCATCACGCTCCTGACTGTTTCTCACCGACCGTCCTTATGGAAGTATCATTCCACGATCCTGCAATTTGATGGACAGGGTGGATACGTGTTGTACGTCGCGTTCCTACCATTGGCGAAGAGTGCTCAAATGCGTATGCTTGCTGATCCATCTTTGCAGTACGCAGTTGAATGCGGACAAGCGACTATCGCTCCAAGAGGAAAAGGAGAAACTGCAGACGAAACTTTTGGATGTGTAAGTGGTTTCTGCACTGTTGTGGCGGGTTTCGTGAGCGTTGATACGGGATTTTACAGACCAAAATTCAAGTCACGTCTTATGGAGCTCCGGCCCTTAGCCGATCAACGAAGCAATAAGGCACGGTAGCAGCAGAATACACTGATTTAGTACTGGTATTCAGCTGTACGTGTGTGCTGTGTGTGCAGAGATGAAGTCAGTGCGTGAGAGTAAGGTGCCAAATTGGACCACGTGTGGCTACTTGCCGAACCCTCCCGTAGCCAATCGGATGCCAAGGATCGGCACAAATTTCTGCGATCACGAGCTAGCCCGCTCATCGTCAAACGCCGCGCCTCAGCTCCGCACGACCACTTTCCTTCGCTTCCCCGCTCGTTCCCGGTCTCGAGACGATGCATTTCTTCTCCCAGTCATTTAAGTATGAGTGCGTAAAATTTAACGAGTGCTGACCGCTGCGGGCCCCTGATGTGCAATCCTCCTTTAGCCACTCCTGGTCCCACGTCGTCATTGGAATATGGCATAAATACCCAAATCCACACTGCACGCACGTCGTGACGGTCGATGTAATAGATCGTTCGGTCGACTCAGCAACTGGAATAATACGGACAGAACGTGTGTTGGGTTGTAAACAAAAAACGCCCGCTTGGATCGTCAAAGTATGTCGATCCCCTTCACATGGTCTCGTCTGACCCGCTTTTATTTTTTCAAACATTCTAGTTGTTCGGTGGATCGGAAGATGCCTACGTACGCGAGATATCGTTCGTTGATCCGGCAACGCAAAGCGCAACGATCACCTCCGTCAACCTTTCTTTGTCTCAATTCGCATCTTGTTATGAACGAATACAATATAGTCCGACGTCTTCCCATCAGACGATGTTCACGCAAACCGCAGAAATACAAGCACGTATGGCAATGTGGCGGGCTATGACGGATAGAGTGGAGAGTTGGCTCGCGCAGAGATTCGAGCAAAATGCGAAGCTGGGCAAAGCCGGGTTTTCGGACGTACTAAGGACAATGTGGGAGCCAAAGCAACCCCAGCTATCCCAGGGAGCACCGTAGCCGCTTCCCGTGGTTTTTCGTTTTCATGACGCTGTTGCATCAGAATAGTTTGCTCACATCCTACATCTCAGCATTTCCTAGACGCCATTATTATTGGATTTGTCATAAAAAGTCGCAAAGACAATAATACACTTATGACTATTCTAGACATGTAATGTAACTCTTAGACAGGGAATCATGCTAGCGACTACGTACTGTTTGATTCTACGTATACAGTCTTGTAAGCCGGACGAACGAGGGATTATAATATCGCAATAAAAATTTCATACTTCCTGTTCATATACTTCATCCCAGCCAACATAGGGATCTTCGTTGTCCCCCTTCTCGCTTTCATCTTCCTCTCCATCGTGTGCTGCATTTGGAAAGTCATTCCGGGATGCCGACCGTGAGGATTTCTGGCTTCCTACTCCTCCACCTCCCTCTTCTACTATCACACCCTCCTCCGTTTTATCATCCATTGAATACAGGTCGTCTTTCTCATCAAAGTTAATGTTCGGGTTTCCACGGTCTACGAAGAGATCTTTAAGTGCATCGTAGTTGATTCGTTTGCTATATTTTGCATTTTTCTTGAGGAGGTTGCGAACTGATTCAGCAGCAGTTCTCCCAGACGGTGTAGACTCGTCACGAGGTTTCGTGATAGTTTTTCGTCGCTGGAAAAAGTTGACACCAAATGGTAAATCGACAGAAATACAAACAGAAGGTCTAGGCGAGAGAGACGAACCTTGCGACTTCTTGGGTGCTGCGTGCCATCTTCCAACTGATCTGCTTTTGCTGTGAAATCTCCTTGAGCGACATATCCCGATAGCGGAGAATGAGAATCATACTGGCAATACCCTCCAAATATTCGCGATTCATTTCTACCCATACACGTTCTTTGATTTTAACCTCTTCCTCGGATAGAAGAAAGCGGTTGAGTTCCTCTTCGTCAAGGCCTTTGAGTTCATCGATTTCAACGAAGTGTGCGTGACGTCGTTCCTCCGCTTCGTTAAGCGCTTCGGTGAGCATGAGGCCCTGTGAGTTTTGCAAGAACGTTGCTACTTCATCCGCAAGTGCTTGGTCTACGGTTTCTTCGATGCATGTAGTAGACCGAGCTGTCGCGTCCTCGATACTCAACCGAAGGACCGGGTCAATATGAGCGTAAGGAGTTTCTTCATCATCCTCGGGGAAGAAGAGGGGCGGAGGTGCTGTTGTGCCCATAAGGATCCCTTGATTGAAGAGTGCCGGATCTATCGCTGGCGGGGGAGGCGCAACCTGTTGAGATAGGGGCTCAGCTCCCTCCTGTTCGTCCTCCGAGACACGATCCACTCTTTTCTGCTTTCCCTTCCGCTTCTCAATCCTGACCTCCTTGGGTCCATTCCCTGCTTTCTCTTTTTCCCTTTCCTCCCGTTCCCTTCCCTTTGTAAACGCAGGTGGGTCCATCTCCTCATCCAACCATACTGTTCTGAAGTCTGCCAACGTCAGTGCTCCACTGGGTGTCTTCTTGAATTCCTCAAGACGTTTCCTCAATGTGGTGTCTGCAATTTTGACAACCTGTACAATCTCCTCCACAGATCTCCGGAAGTTATTCATGCGAGCAGCGAGAAGAAGTGCTGCACCACATATACCGGCCGGACGTCGTCCCTTGGTGACCCAGTCCCTGTCGAAACGTTGGACAAGACGAACGGCATCAGTGGCGACCCTGTGGGTCTCTTCACCGAACTCAAGCAACGCAGCGAATCGGGAAATGTAATGCGACGGATCCACGAGAGGAAGTTTGAGGTTGAGAGTTTGCACTAGCTGGAGATAGGTGTGGCCGAGCTCGAATACATTCACCTAGAAGAATGATCAGCGGGACAACAACATTTGAAATGTACAACCCTATCCACCTGCAAAAGGTCCGAAAAGTCAATGAGCATGTAATTTCGCGTCTCCTTCTGTCTGCATGCGACATATAGACAAACGGCAGCTACGTTAACGCTTCTTCGTCCTTTTGTGAACTTGTGCTCCACAGCAAGAGTATAAAGACGTGTTGCGGCAAGTGCGACTACCTCGGAGAGATGGAGGGCTGTAGCAAGACTCTGGATCTTTCGACTAGCTGTTTAGGTGTCATTATGGGAGGTTCTTCGGCAGTTTTCAACCACGTACCATTCGCAATTGTCTGCTCGCGAGATTCAACGCTCCCCCTCTTCCCGAAGCGACCACTCATACGAGCGTGGGCTGATCAAGACTGAGAGATGTGGCTACTACCACTGGACGACATGACTTACTTGAGCCTTGTCCAACATACGCCCCTTGAACCATTGCCGCGCCGGTGGAAGTCTCGCCGAAGGTGACCTCGGACACAATAGTGTTCTCTTCTACCACGGTCCCGCATTTTACGCAGAACCCGTTGCCTGCAGCGGGGTCATATTCGATTACTGTACCCCCGCAATCTGTGCAGATGGTCTGGAAAGGACTGTAGCATAGTATGCGGGGCATACACGGGCGACATACCATGGCCTTGGTTGTACAGGTCCGAGAAAACGGATCGTTTGTTGAATAGTGTACAGGCTACGTGTTATGAGGGAACGAGCAGAAAAAGAACTTGCACTACACGGGGCTTTCTCTTGCGTGGTGAAAGCTGTTGAGCATGGTAAGTGGTAAGTTGGTATCTAAGTACTAGTAGCGTATGGGTGTGACTGAGGATGATATCGGGTGTCACAGGAGTCACGCATATGGATCTGGGCTTATCAATCTTATCACTCGACGAGGGATGCCATGGACGAGCTCGTGCATCATTGCCTGCGCGAGCTCTCATTCGACGGCGACCTTGGTGAGTGTCAGCGCCTATGTCGCCTCGGGAGGTCGAGTTCGAATCCCCCTTGCTGCTTTCATTCAGCCGCATTTTCTCACATCTTGTCGCCGCGTGCTAACATCTCAATTGTCTAGGCTGTAATGCTTCCCGTCTCAGAGACTTTATCGTTGGCTTCTACACTTCCAAACATGACCATTCCCAACTCATCGATGATGCGTTCTGTGCCTTCGTATGGTCAGTCGTGGTACAACAACCGTCTGTCCACGTTGGCACACTGCCTCCTGGTTTGATCTCAGAGGTATACATCGCCCCCCAGATGAGTGCCAAGCGCAAGGCCGCAGCAAAGGGCGAGGAGGTTATCAAGGGAGTACCTCCTTCCTTGCAGCTCGTCGAGGATGCTCGACCTAGGCACTTGGCTGACTTGACACGCGAATATGGCGACAACCTGCGCATAGCAGTCGACCCCGAAACCTCCTTCGCTGCAATCACAGGTTCCCATATTAGAGTACGTGCGCATGCCGAGCACAGCCAACTTCGTCTGACCTGCTCGCAGACCCCTAAGCTCAGTCCCATGGTGTACAGTGCTCTTCAGCTGATCACACGGGGCCGAGAAGACGGCATCACAACTGTCGAGCTCGGCAGAAAGACAAACTATGACCAAAAGACATGTTTTTATCTCATCAAACAGCTAGTTGAACTCGGCCTTATGTATGCTTGCTTTCTTTCGATTAGTCGTGGTTCTAATAGCTTTTTATAGTATCAAAGCACGCCGCGGCGGAGTTGGGAACCACGCATGTATCCACAAATATTTTGTCGAACGGAGTCCCCTCTGGCAGCAGATTCAGGAAGAAGAAGCTCGAAATGGCGAAGCCATCGCTACTGGCAAACGTGTCAAGCCATGCGACACCGATCAAGATGGTCCATCACAAATTCTCTTCGATCCAATCGACTCTAGGCATCTCTCCAGTCTTCCGCTTGTGAAAAATCGGATCATCAAGCTACTGAAAGCATCCAGAAATCACATACATCAGTCCAATAACTTACTTATGACGATCGTAAGTACTCCCTTCATGTTATCCCGTTTCTCTTCCTTCATCATATTTCAGGGATTCGTGCGTCCAACTAAGACGGATCGGCGCTTTTTCCAGTCCAGGCTGCGCGAGTTGATCCATCAAGGCGTCATCGAACGCGTTTTGGTTCCAAGCAGCAAAATGCGGGATCGCATGATTAAATGCATACGTCTCGTAACGTCAGACAATCAGCTTCCAGAAGGTTCCGTAGTTGTGGGACAGGACGTAGATGAAGACGAAAAAGACGCGAGCGTTGTCGAGGATACTTCAGGTCTGTTTCACCAATGAGATTCTATTGCCAACCTTGGTGATGAACTAGAACCGTAGTTGGTCATAACGAAGTTAAGGCGAATCTTACGATCCATAAGCAAGTGTCAAATTTACTTGAAGAAGCTGGATCATCTGGCTTGACGCTTAATGTAACCTGGGAAAATATTTCTTTGACTATATGACCTAATCTCATGGCTCTAGGAATTATGTATTTCTCTCGGCAATTTCGACAAGCGCACGATCGAACTTTTACTCACGCGTGCATCCAACAGCAGACCACCTGCTCATCTCGGTGACTTGGGTACCGTAGATCTCATGGAGACCTATGGTAGGGAGAGACGTCATCGATATTTCACGTTTGCGGCGTACAAACGCGTAATGGCGAGCGAACGGCTGCAGGACTCAACTACCTCTATGTTCGACGCTGATCAGTCACGAGTCGGGGATTTTGCTGCACTCGACCCCAAGCACTTCTATACTACCACACAAAAGCTTTATTCTTACCAAGACTCGTTCAAAGACATCACGACCGCCAAAGCTAAGAAGCGTAAAAGAGATGGCGAGGAGAGCAACGGCGAGGAGAGTGAGCTGCCTCCTAAGCCGAAGCGAGGCCGTCCCCGTAAAACGCCTGCACTCACGAATACTTCCACCCCCCCGAAGAAACGTGGTAGACCTCGCAAAATCCCCCCGGTCGGGGATGGCGTAGCTCAAAGTGCTGCATCTGGGGGCTCTCCGTCAAAGCGGATGGCGAAAGTCTATGTAGAGAAAGATGGGCAAGCGGTTGCAAGCGTTCCACCTGCCACAGGACAAGCTGTGGTAACCAGTCAGCTGGCTAATGAAGTATTGCTTGGCGTTGTCTCTCACAGCACTCAATTTGAGCAAAACGTGCTTCCTCCGTCCGTCGGGAGTTCCGTGACGGTGGATAGCAATCAACAATCGGCTAGTGCTCCCTCGGCCAACCGACTATCAGAGGTGTGCGACGTCGAAGCGGGAATCTCGCACCCAGCATTGGAGGAAGGAATCGGAGATGTGCAGCTGTCTCATCCAGACAAAATTCCCCCCCACCGTTCCTCAAAACGTGCCAAGACAGTCGCTTTTGATGTGGATCATGGTTCAATTGCTGTACCAGGAGATGATGACGCAATAGTATCATGTGGACCTCAGGCATTGGAAAGCGATAACCCACAAGGGAGGTTGTCAGTATCGGTTGCCCAAGAAGAGGAGCCCACCACCATATTAGTTGTGAGCGCTTTCCACTTGTCATCCCGCCTTGATGCGATCACAATTTCAAACCAGATTTCCAAACCCATGCTGACAGCCAGGCAAGAATCATCACCAACTCCGGGTCATGATGTAGGTACTGGGGAGAAGCACAAAAATGCAAACCCACCACCATCCTCACGGCCATCGAAGCGAAGCCGAGCTGACGGAGGCGGGAAATCGCGCTCAAATATCAATATTTCCTCTCTGCGGCGCGAAAACGAGTTTTTCAAAGTCATCGAAAGCATGGGGGGGATCGCAAACATGCATTCCAAAGATTTTTTTGAGGCACATGCGGCACTCCTCGATACCATGTCCCAGGCCGGGGAGCCGACTAGCGCACCTGTCGGGACTCGTTTTGATAAGCGCACTGCGGAGTCTACGCTCAAGAGCCTGGAAAACCACGGACGAATCAAGATGCTCAAGACTTCTCTCATTGCTCCATCTGGTATCAGCAGACCTGCTTGCTTGGTTTATCTTCCAGGTATTCCTCAAGATAAAGTCAATGCTTTTCTTCACCAACTCAGCCAGAGTGTGCCGTCGACGACTCTAGGACCCGTCAAAGTATTAGAGGAGCCTATCGAATATGGTCCAAGCATCTCTGCGCATCATGTGTCTCTTCCACTAAACTTGTTGCAAATCGAAGACCAGGACGAGAAGGAGAACGAGCGTTTGAAACAATTATTTTCTTATGATAGCAAAACGATCCGTGATGTTCTTCTGACTGAACGAACAACGGTGGCTCAACTGTACGGCTTCGTGGTCGGAAAAGCAGTACGATTGCGACAGCTGCATCTTCACACCCTCGAGCTTTTTCAACAGTCCTCACCTTCCCTACTCGTCATCTCGCGAGAGCACAGAATCATCGATATTTCCTACTTCCACCAGGATGTAACACTGGCTCTATATTGCTCGCTCGTTGCCGTGGCTGTCCATGATGAAGCACTTGATCTACTTTTTTCGTCCGAGGGAAAGCAGACATTGGTGAAGAACTTATCCCCAAACATGCGCTTGTCGCTTGGAATTGGGAAGTCTAGGAGTAGGTGTCGGATATTAGAGCTACTGGAAATGCTACGTTCACTAGGTTTGGTGACCCCGCTGGAACGTACCGAAACTCCTGATGCACCATTCAAGTGTTTCAACCCGAATGGCGATACCATCACATTCCAGAATGCTTCATTGGAAGGTTGGAGTGCAAGTACCCCCGTATTAGCACCTCAGTTTTGGCGTTTCCATACTTCTGGACCAATCTACCTCTGGACTCTCTCCGAATCCTCGCCGTCGTATTGGAAGGAACATCCGACCCGCACGCCGACGGAAGGGAAGGCATATTGGGACGAACTCCATAAGGTCGGCAGGGATCAAGCCTACGCTCAGGCTGCTGTGTGTCCCTCTACCTGTCCGCCAATGCCCGCCAAAATATACGCCAGCCTTGGCCGATGTCTACGCAGAGGGTCGTCTTGGGACCCTAAATATGCCCTGACATGGCACCAAAAGCAATACCTGGCCATGCAGATGGACATGAGCACTGGGAAAACTCCTTTGAACGCGGAAGATGCAGAAGCGCAATTGGACCAAATTTGCTACGTCACCAGCATTCCCCGCCACGTCGTTGCGAACTATTTCACCGCCTCCGGCGAAAAAATTGTCCGTGATCTTGAGAGCGCGCGACAGCGAATCAAACGGAACCGGAAAGTGGAAGAAGCACAGAGCATCGAGGCGAAATCAGTTCTGCGTAAAAAGGCAGAGGAAGCGCGCGCCCAGCGAGAGCGGGATTGGGATGACCTTCTGCGCAGGATTCGTTCAGAGCCTGTGAAAGGCACATTGGCTGTTCGTATCCGCGCAGTACGGAGTCGTTTCATGCAGTCGACGATCATAAAGGACCAGGCGCGTTGGGAGAACGAGATTCGGGAGGCTATCAAAGAGACACAACTGGTCTCGAAGAAAATCACATCACAACCAAAGGCAAAGTCGAATATCTCGGTGTACAGCCCTACCGCTGGACCACCTCCTGTAGTGCCCAATCCCCCAGAGAAATCAATCGACTTCCTGATTGCTCAGCAGGGCCCACCAATCACACACACCGCGAGCGCGAAAAAGAGAGGAAAGGCAAAGGATGAAAGCGAAGGTACATGAATTCATAACGGTTCCTTCTTGTCGTTTTATTGGATGCATGGGCTGACGCAGAGTTCGGATTAGCATCGAGACGGCCGAGATTTCATTGGACACGAGAGTTTGATGAGCTAGCGCGTGACGCCTCTGCCATTATCAGAGCGCGATGCCGAGATTCCAGACTCGACTTGTCGGCAATCGATCAAGTATTCCCAGCAGTACCCAGGAACTCGGTCAGGCAGCGTATCACGCATCTCAGAGATAATGCTGCTGAGGATGCGTACATGAAACGTCTGGAAGATCAATGGTATACAATCTGGTTGCAATACAGAGGAACGCCTCATCTTCCCGACGAAGATCCCATCAGTCCTTCGAACTTCAACCTGATAAACCATATCGAATTCCTTCGGAAACATGTGGATAAGAATGCCTTGTGAGTGTCGAGATGCTTCCCACTTGCAAAACTCAATGACAGCCAGGCGGGTGGGATTCGTGGAACGTGAGGCACCAAGTAAACTGGCTCCTTCTGTCAAAGAACTCTATAGATTCTATGAGGTTGGAGAGGATGTTGTGTCTGCGCCAGCATGGGATTTCATGTGGGGCACGACAGTCGAGGAAGGCAGAGAAAAACAGCTTCGGAGCCAAGCCTTCACGAAAGAACCCGATAGCATGTACGAGGGTACAAAGAACGAGAAGGTGCAACTTGCGGAGGCAGCTTTGAAGGCATGCATCTCCATTCCTATCATTCACACAAGTATTTACGTGTTCAAAGATGGTCTTCGGCACGCCTAGCGAGCTCTACGATCCCGATAGCGCCACTCGCCTGCTTCATAGTGCTGGAGACCAGTGTGTCTCTGTTGCAAGGTCCAACCTCCTACATCAAGGGGTGCTGTCCAAACTTGTACGAGATCCGAAGAAACCAAAGCCAGGTAGGACGCTCAAGATCTCAGACACGTAGGTGGTAATAGATGCGCCTGTTCGGAGATGTTGATAAATGACTATGTAGCAATCTCAATGGCCTCGGCGGGCCATTTCCACGAGACTTGTTCCAGGATGCAATTTCGCTGGAAGACATAGCTGTCGAAAGGGTGGTGGACGAAATGGAGTGGCCCCTAATTACCTCGGAAGGTGACGTTGCTACGTTATTACAACTTGTTTCCGAAGACCAGGTGAGCATAAGTCTATCACTTTACTTTGAATACTTCCATGTAAGCTTTTAGGTTGATTTTACTGTGGATTTATCTCAGTCACGAGCTGCACGGCAGAAGATTGACTGGAATAGTAAGAGGGCAGGTAAAGTTGTTTTTACTCACATCGGGAACTCCGTTGACTGATTGAACAGATGACGAGGATATTGAGACTAGCATACGAATAAGGTTCTCCCGTACATCCGGCGTAGGTCCAGGCGGGAATCAAGATCAATGTCCCGAGAGTCCCGTCGTTGAACTCGATTCCAGTACATTAGGAGAAGAGGTCCATGGGACAACGTCTGATGGACAAGAAGCTGCGTGTACCCTCAAAACAGAGACCGGGCTTATCAACTGCTCTGCATGTATCAACACAGCATTTGCGATATTTACATCCAGCCTCAACCAAACAGATCGTGATCTTGCTTGTCGAATCCTCGACCGTGCGCGTAGCGTGAGGGAGACTGGACTCAACAGAGCAGAATGTTTGGTATGTTCTTCACTTTATCCGAGTTGTATCCACTAAGCATTGTAGGGCCTGGAGGGTGGATTAGGGCGACACATCCTTCGGCTTGTTCATAAGATGACATTAACATCACCTCCTGTATTGCTCTGGACATACATCAATGCCCCAACACTAGTAGCTGCGGAGTACTGTGGCGCCTGGAGTGTAGCGGTGTCCGATGGGCCCCTGACACTCATCACTCCTCGGCGATGGCTTGATCTACGTGGATACAAACTCGACGCCACGTGGAGAGCAGCACAGCAAGCTGTAGTCGGCGTCGTTTTCCTGCACCCGGGTATTAGCCAGGTAAGCTCTACTGGCACAGACCATTCTTTCCATTGAAATTATGGCTCAGGGTGAGCTACGGTGGCGCCTGCGAACGGTGTACGATAGACAGGAGATAATCGACCTTCTCTCATCGCTACAGGAAGATAGTGTTCTGGAGTGCCGAACTGACGCAAATGTGGAAACCATTCAGAGTTTGCCTGGATGGCTCAAGACGCTCGACGACGAAGAGCCGGTTTTCTGGTTCATCGCAAAGAATCACCATTGGTATCAAATTTGATGGCTTCCATTTCAGACATAGTTCACCTTGTTAGTATCATTATTACGTTCATTTTACCACGTTTGGGATTGTACGGTCGAGTTTTTGTGTATTCTAGCGAGTATCGCAGGGTGGCGAATCCGCCAACGACTCGGACGGGCTCATGTAATGTACTCAGCACATATAATTACTGACCCAGATGGCACTCGGGCCTCCAAAGCTCTTGGACGCGACGGTGGAGCCAACAATTTGTTGATCAGTGAAGGTCTCGCCGGACTACTAGTGCCAGTGTGTGCATTTCGCCGTCACGAATTGAGTCACTGGCACCACCAGTGTATTATCAACTTAACGGTTGTTGAGTCAGTGTCTATTAGCGGTTGTTCATCATGTTCAAGAGAAGTTGATGTCGTGACTCGTGAGTGATAAATTACTTTTACAGTATATAAAAAATGTTGGCATGTGAAGTCGTGGAGACACAATGTGGAGGACTGATCGGTACGTTGAAGGTCGCAGACTTGGCAACAGCCAAAGAGAATCCGCGCATTTGTCGGTGAGACCTTTTCTGGTTTCAAGTGCCACTTGCAATGTATCATTGATCAACCTGGATTATTTATTCTGTCGCCATCTACACAGTATTCCCACCGGAGTGTACCTCACCATGACGACTTCAGGAACTTCAGACCACGAGATGTTTAGCCTAACACGATTCATCTTTGCGTCTTCCATTCCTCTTGACTCTGCACCCCGGCAGGACCGACATAGCAGGCCAAGCGCTCCTCAGTCCTTTTGCCAGCGTTCCTCGAATCAAACCCTGGCGTTTTATTCTCTTGCCCTAGTGGTATTGCCATTCTTTTGTGCAAATATTGGTGCGTGACAGATGCCTGCCACACTTACTATCAGAGAAAACTGCGTTCAGTGGCATGGTCTGACCTCCCTCGTCTCAGCTGCTCATAATCGACCATGCGCGTTATGGACCTTTGGGAAAACTTCCCTTTTCCCACCAAAATAAAGCTGTTTGTGAGTGATGATTCTTTGACGAGTCTCCTTCAGCCAGGAAGACTGTCCATATCAACCTCAAGATGTCTGCGTTTATTCACAATCTCCTGACCCGTCTCTGTAGTGGGATCGAATAACACTCACCAGAACTGCGACCGTTTACTTTGTCTTCTCAGTACTGCACTGCGTTGCCCAAGTGATCTTTCAAGTGCAAGCTTTTCAGATCAATGTCCAAGCGGTTGATTTCTTGGCTTCTATCACTGAGAAAGGCAATGCTATCAACCCACATGCGTTTTATGTCCTTGGAAGCGATCTCCGGCTCTGCGATAACGTACCAGCGTCATTCAGTACTAGCTCGTGTCAAGTGATATGGGATGGAATGGTCGGAAACAACACCTTGGTATCCATGTCTACCGCGGCGGCCGTGGCAATGAATACAACAACAGATCCATCGCCCGCGACGACTAGTGGCATTAGTGGCACCCCTGCGATTAGCGCGCAAGCTTCCCATTCCAGTTCGGCTCCTACCACGAGGGCGAAGCAATCCTATCCGGCGACCACGACCGGCGTTAGCAGCAACTCCACGAGTACTACAAAGTCTTCCCACCCAAGCTCGACCTCTACTCCGACAACCACCAAAGGCGCGAAGAGCGGGAGTTGGGACGAGAGGATACTCGGCGAAAGTGCAGTGGTCACGGTCAGTTCTCATGTCGTATACAAGATCATGTTTGTTCACCCACGAACTTAGTGTACTTTCCCAAGTACCACTGCTGAACGTGTCGAGATCAACGGCACAGCGCAAGTTGTCGTCAACGGTCTCGGATGGAACAACGAGAGCGCGATCCTCGACAGAGAGTGTTTATGGGCTCTAGGATGGCCCGTTCAGATGTGTGTATGACGGAACAGATGCATTGTATATGGTCTTTATTGAAGGAGCACTTCCAGTCTTCGAAACACTAAGAGGGAAGACCTCACCTTTATTATGTTCCAGATTTGGTTGTTAGGGATGTCGATCGTTGCGGTAAGTGTTGGTTCGATAGCGGGGAACCATACAGTTTGATTCTTCATAGATTCTGAATGAATCAGTTCCGCATACGTGAGGGTTGTATCAGATGGACCTCTCATCAGAGCCTGATACCGTGTTCAGAATAGCTTCCCTCCTAACTCATCTAGTGGCTACTGGATGGGCGGGATTTCAGATATTCAACACTGCCCAGTTTCGCGGTGATTTTGCGGAGCTGACGGCAAATGGAGCTTGTCATCCCATCGACCTCCTTCCGAGCTACTGGCAATCTCGTTCAGCCGCTGAAATTCCAAGCTTGGTGTTGAATGCTGTGGCTTTGTTGGTCTCTGCTTTCCTTTCTTGGAGGCTAGCGAAGGTTTGATTTTTTCCCCTTTCCCTGAAATCACCTGAGGTGGATTCATACTCAACATAAATGCTCTTCAGTCGTTCGGCTGGCAAACATTCAAGCGTGTCGGGGCATCTCTCACTATCAGTCGCGTCTACAAAATTGTGCTGACGTTGTCGATCGTTATTCAACTTTCCTTATTCTTCATCGTGACTTCAATAGCGTTGTGGCTTGATCAGCTCTGGAATGGCGCTATCGGTCATCTGGCAACCTCACCAGTGTTTCGGCCTTTGTTAATCATAACTCTGATCGTGAGTATTGAAGGTACCTTTGTTGGTGGATGTCTGACTGATACTGCCGCAGCTATTACCCCCATGGCTTGCCTCTGTGAGAACCAAGTCTCTAAATCACACTTCGTGCTAATAAAGTCCTCCGTAGGGTTGGTATTCGGTGAGGCAGGAACAGAGAATAAAGATCCTCATTTTCCTCTTCATGTGTCTGGGTTACCTCGCTGGCTGGGCTGCCATGTTTAATTCCCCGACGTTCCGCTGGACATACATGACCTGGTCATTCTTCGGAGTGATGACGACGACCTCGGTTTTCCTTACATTGCTCTCGTTCATATTGGGTATTATATGCCGTCTCAATTTTGGTAAAGGGTTGCCTCACTATTGTGCGTGGTCGATCTTCGCAACTTGCGCTCTCCCTCTTATGTTACGTACCGTAGTGAATGGACAGGAGACCATTGAAGATGGTTTACAGCCAGTCATCGCTGGTGACCCAGAGAAGGTGGCCTTTCCGTCAAGTAACGAACCAACCTTCTCCGTTGTCTTTGGCCCGGGGGTTCAAGTTCCTGCCCCGCCACAAATGGTCGCTCAGAATGCTAGGCTGCGTTTCGCGATGGTTAGCCAAAGGTTCCTCGGCAACCATGTCCAGCATTGTATTCGCACCTCTTCTGAGCGTACATATCGCCACCCTCACCGACAATCATTCCGGAGTAGTGTTGACAGTTCTGTGAGTGGTGGTAGTGAATGTACCGAAAGTGAGCGCTGGGTCATTGAGTAGTTGGTCAACGCGTATTCGAGATGTGTTGTATTTTATTCTGTGATGTGATTGTATTTAGGTGACCGCAGGACTATCGGTCGCGTTCTCAGCTGTTTTCTTACTTCGTTCGAGGAAGTTTGTCCCTGAATCTTCGCGACTAAGCAATGAGTGCTATGTTACAAGATGTGCCGAGCAAAGGGTGTGAGTAATAGCTACAGAGTGTGTGCTGAAAACTTGGCAAAAGAATAGGTCCAAACCAAAAAACAGACCCCACGAAAAGACGAATACAAAACCCATCGGGTGAATGCCCTCAATCACTATCAGGGGTTGGCTCTCCAGCGGAGGATGACACGGGTGACGGTATCTGAATGGCTTCGACCACCCTCTCCTGGGCGGTAGCAGCTGGCTTCACAGTCGGGGCTATTTCGTACTTTTCATCATGAGGTATTTCGACAGGTGGAGTGGGAGTGAGTTCCCCATCACCAAAGCCCAAAAGGGTCTCGCCAAACTGAAGCATCCAGGGATGATCCAGAAGCTCGACCGCTGTGGGGCGCAGAACGGGATCAATGGTCAGACATTGTTTGATGAAATTGATTCCGAGGTCGCTAAGTTGACCTGGTTCTGGAAGAGGTGGGTGTTGGGTAGCGACCCCGATGTGAAACATGATTGCCCTTGAGACGTGTCATGAGATGTACGTGGTGAACGAATGTCAATGAGATAGAGCGTACCATTCATTGTCGAGATTACCCCAGGGCTTCTTACCCGTAGCAAACTCGAGTACAACACAACCCAAGGACCACACATCCATCGCTCCGTGACGACATCGTCTCTCGTTTTTGATAACTTCGGGAGACATGTACATCGGCGTGCCCGTCAGGCTGTTGTTCATCCCGAGACCGCCAACTTTTGCCAGGTTGGTCATGTCTGAACCACGGCGAGATCGTTGCATCGTGCGGTTCTTAGCAAGGATTTTCGATGCCCCGAAGTCGACATATTTGATGACCCCTCTGTGATCGAGGAGGATGTCTGGAAATAGGTAAGCCTTCGGAATCCGCTATCGTGGTGAAACGACACACTATCAGGCTTGATATCACGGTGCACGATACCTTTCGAGTGAAGGTATCCAAGGCCCTCCAGCATTTGCATGGTATATAGCTGGATGATACTCTCATCCTCAATCCGCCCGTGCTCCAACAATGCCGCCAGGCTCCCTCCTTGGCAATACTCTTCGAAGATATACACCTTGTCCCGATGCACCTCAATGCCGTAGTACTCGACGACATTTGGATGGTGCAACATCTCCATGATGCTGAGCTCGTCTCTGATCTGAGAGTATAGATTGGGTAGCCCAGAGAGCTCCTGGAACTTAATCTCCTTAACGGCCATGAGGGACCCAGAGTCCAGGTTAACAGCAAGGTAGACAGAGCCAAATGCCCCAGCGCCAATGAACCGCCGCTGCTGCCAACGGATAGAGATGTTTGAGCTGGAGGATGCAAGGAAGACTAGGGATCGGTCCTCGAACTTCTCATCGTCGAGCACACGCCCAATTAACCGTTTCTCTGAGCCCATCTGCTCGCGTTCCTTTTCGAGAGCCTCAAGCGCCTTGGCAGTTCTTTCCCAGAAGACGCGAATATGGGCGTCGGTGTACGCATAGGCACTGGAGGTTATAAGATAGTCGTCATTGGCGGGAGACTGCGAGCGTTGCAAAAGTGGGTCATCATCCACAGCAATAGATGCTTGTTCGCGGAACAACTCCTCTTGCCGCTCTTTTTCCTTGCGTGCCTCCAGAGTCGACCGGGCACCTAAGATATCAAAGTGGCTGATCAATAGTGTCATACAACTTGCTACTTTTTGTCGAAGCATCTCAAATTGATCGCTCGACATCTGTAGGATATTGCTCCGCCTTGTGCGATGTAACGTGAACTCGAGCGCGTTGACGGCCCACTTAAAGGTCTTCCTGTCGGTAGGATCGCAGTCATCGCAAATGAAGGAAACCCAGGAGATAGCAAGTCGGATGAGCGAGCGATTGAATTTGGTCATCGTGGAGCGTTCCATATGTTTCTGCGCGTGCTGGCCATGCTCAGATGCGAACAAGTACCAGTTCTCGAGTAACTCCTGGTATCGGACGGCGTTTCGTAGGGATTTACGAACGTGATGGACAGAATCAACGATAGATTCAGCAAGCTTGTTCGTTGCGCGAGAAATCTTGCGCAATTCACGATTGACGGCTGGTATATGGGCTTGCTGCTCGACTATACAGGGAGGGGGGGTGAGAATGTCCTCAAGTGTCTCCTCGTCTTCATCAGCGGGAATAAAGGTGTCGCCGAATTGCTGTTTCGCCAACGCAAGCCGGCGCATTGTCCCGTCCGCAACCAGCCTCGCCCGGTTATCCTTCATGTCGAGTTCTATTCTCGGTAACTCTAACACGAGAACCAGTCCATTCCAAATGAATAGGTTGCGAGGAGACAACAACAAAAGGTACTCCGCCTCCTCATCCTCATCGCTGTCCGCATACTCTGCGACACTGTCAACAACGGGAAGCGGTATACCCTCGTCGTTGACAGTCTCGTTGACGTGAAAAGATTCAAGAAGAATGCGACGGATAGCCTCGGGACGATCTCGGAGCGCACTTGAGGCTATTATATAAGTACCGTCTTCTTCGTAAGTCTGGGTGTAGACAAGGATGTGATCTGTTGCGACCAGGGCGGCTATGAACTGTTCGAGAGGGACGTTTTCAAGGTTGTATTCCGCCGAGTTACTTATTCTTTGCGTAAGTGCTCTGTAGCCGCAACGTTAGAACAATCTTGAGGATGGTAGGTATACAAACCTTGCAAAGCGTTGAAGTTTGCGATATCGCAACCGAACGTTGTCCAGTATCTTTCCATACCAGTTGACCTTCTGTTCATCGGTCATTTGACCGGTGGCGCTGGCGATGACATCACCTTGCAGAACTGGATTGGATGCTTCATGTACCTGTCCACCTGCGGAGACAGGGAGGCGGACTTGAGTCTCGAAGTAGTTCGCAACTCGAACCATCAGTCGATTGGTCAACGAGCTGTGAGGTACTGATTGGTGGAAACCTTTCGTTGAAGGTTATAATGCGCACCAAACCTGCTCAGCTACCACAGCGGAAGCCCCGATGACAGTCATACTGACATCGTTGAATGTTGCCCATTGAGAATCAATGACATCAGTTTCCTTGAAATAAATGCCTTTGATACCGCTCTTAAGCTTCCAGTGGATAAGCCTGAAAAATATTGACAAGGCCTCGAGGATAGTAGTATCATAATCTTCACTTATGCACCTGGGCAAGTTCCACTTCCCCCCAGGATCGGGGGCAAGGAACGCCTCGTACTGCCTCTTGAGCGTGCAAGCTAGACCCAGACTAATCTTCACGTCTTCGGTGACCTGATCAATGATGAGGACTTCCGGGTCCTTGAGCTTCTGAACATAGTCGAGGCGCACGCGTAGACACGCCTGGGCAAGTTTAGTAGGGAAGGAGATGAGGGGCACCAGTTCGGCTTCGAAAGTAGGGAGGTTCATGTCTTGAAACAAGGAAGAAAGATTGACTTGAGCATCGCGAGCAGCGCCGATGAAAGAATGTACGGTAGTCAAAAACCCCTTTTCAAAAGTCTTCTGGATGGAGTCTTCTTTGAGGACGCGTTCAATGAACGTGCTACCATCCGGCGTTTGTTTGGAGAAGCCGTTGGCTTGCAAACGAGGGTAGACGTCAATGCTGGCGATCGGTTTCGTCACATCAAGTAACTCGCTCCCCGTCCATCTCTGTAGAAGGGCGATATGACGACGTAGGGACATGAGGACGGTTGACCACGTGTTAAGAGTGTCACAGCGGGCCTGGAATTGCGACTCTGATGCAGCAACCTTGTCTGCGGAGAAAGCCTTGAGGGTTGGGTAGAGGGACTGAGCTGCCTCGAGTCTACAAAGAAGAGAGTTGACTCGCTGCAACGCTATGGTTGGATCACGTTCGTCGTCCTTGAGCTTGAAAGAGTTTATCTCCTCTATGACGGAATCCACTGTGCGCATCCTCCTCTCCTCGATACGCCTGCGCTCTTCTATCTCCTTCCTTCCAGCGAACTTTGCGCGTAACCCGAGCCAGATGTTGAGATGGGTATTGTTGTGCTCTTCACTGGAAGACTCAAGTGCGACAGCAATACGAGTTTTCTCAGATCTGAGCACATCACCATCAAGGACAGAAGCAAGCATGGTCTGCCACTCTAAACGTTGGCGATCTTCTACCGTTGCAGGCTCGATTGGGTCAGACTCCAGCATGAGGGCAGAGAAGCGATCGAATGCGTCTCCGAGACTTGAGCGATTGAGGTCTTCATCGTCACTGTCGCCTGCATCTATAAGTTGACCCAACCCCCTCTGGAAGTAGTTGGAGTCCGGGTCGTTCCTTGGATCGTCGTCGAGGCCCGGTTCGGACCTGTAGCGCTTAACGAACTGGGAGTAGATATCAGAGTACTTTGGGAGGTTGTGCGAAGGATTGTAGTTTGTGGATATTGTGTTGGACGCTGAGCCGGAAGAGAAGTTGTTCCTTGACTGACGGCTCTTGCCTCTGCTACGCAAGGAGGTGTTTATGCCAGAAGAGGAGAGCATTGAAGTTGTGGAGGAGTGGGGTCTTGGGATTGGTAAAGGATCCCAGTCTGGCTCGTCGCCGTCATTGGAGTCTTGCTCCTCGAGCGAGAACAGTGAGGGCTGATGCGACATTCCGCGCCGAATGCTGGTCATCTTACAAGTCTTGGTCCATCAAAAAACAAATCTCTACTACTTACCTAGTTAATTATGGATCACGTGAGTCATTAATGAACGTTTGAACCACCCATCATCCATTGCGACACCATTAATATCTACTAGTACTAGCAACACCGAATAGGTTCATATCGCAGTCATCATGGGTATCGTAGAAAAGGTCAGTGTTTCACCCATTTGCAACCCTGATCGCATACCTTAACCCACACAGATCAAGGAGATCGAGGGTGAGTGCCCCAGGCAACCACTGACATAGGAATATCTGACGGTGACTGAACCATTAAGAGGAGATGGCGAGGAGTATGTCCCTTGTTCTGCTGCCAATTCACTACTCATGATTTGCTTTCAACAGCTCAAAAGAACAAGGTTCCCTATCTAAAGCAAGACTCGCTCAGATATCTGAACAATTGTTCAAGTAGGCGACAGAATATCATCTTGGTCTGCTCAAGGCAAAGCTTGCACGCTATCGTGCCCAGCTTCTCGAGCCAACATCGAAATCGGGCCCAGCAGGCGTTGGCTTCGATGTACAAAAGTCTGGAGATGCTCGTGTCGCACTCATCGGCTTCCCGTCCGTCGGAAAGGCTCGTGCTTCAGTTAGGGATTTTGGATCTTTCGGCCTGATACGAGTTAAATACAGTCCACACTCCTTAGCAAATGCACACACACAGCTTCAGAAACCGCAGCTTATGAGTTCACCACCCTCACTGCCATTCCTGGTGTGATTGAGTATCAGGGTGCCCGCATCCAACTTCTCGACCTGCCCGGGATCGTGGAAGGTGCCAGTCAAGGTAAGGGAAGCACGACTATTTTATCCTTTCATTTCATGGTTGCCACCGAAGGTCGGGGCCGAGGTCGACAAGTGGTTGCAAGTGAGTAACGACTCTCAGCAGCCTGAAGCGTACCTCATATCGAGCTAGCCGCGAAGACCGCCGATCTCATACTTATCATGCTTGATGCTACCAAGTCCGAGGAACATAAGCGCCTTTTGGAAATTGAACTCGACGCAGTAGGTATCCGACTGAACAAGCGGAAACCTGATGTTGTGTTCAAACGCAAGACTACTGGTGGAGTGAGTAGTCTTGCTCTCTTTTAGTCCACAACAACTAAAACCAGCCCTTGTTTGACAGATAACGGTATCGTGTCAATTGTGTCGGTAATCACGTACTCTTAATTTCTTGTTAAGCTCAACACAACCGTGAAATTGACCAAAACCGACGAGAGGACCATTCGGACAATCCTTGCAAGTTGTATGTCCATCCCACGCCAAGAAATAGAACTATTACTTATCGCCTCCAGACAAGCTACACAACTGTGACGTCATGATTCGAGAGGATGTGAGACCTGAACGTCTGACTCACCCTTGATGCCGACATTTGAACTGCTAATCCTCCAGATCACTACTGACGAGTTCATAGATGTGTTGATCGGTAAGTTCATTGGATAGCAAAACTGGACAGCAGCTTGAACTGTCGATTCAGGCACGCGCAAATATATTCCATGTCTCTGTGAGTGTTTTACGGAAAAATCCTGGATCATTTCTGTTAACGTATTATTACAGATGTGTACAACAAGGTAGACGCAGTCAGCTTGGAACTTGTAGGCTGACATTTTTTCGCAAGAGAGGATCACGTTGACATCCCAAGGCAGGTCGACAAGATCTCTCGAACGGAGAACACGGTTGTCATCAGTTGCGAGATGGATTTGAAGTGCGTAAACCGTTCTAATTCTGCACTGGTTTTCTTGATTCCATTACGCCCAGTCTTGACTACTTAATTGAGCGCATATGGGAAAGTCTTGGTCTTGTCAAAGTTTACACGAAGAAACGCGGGGAACGTCCCGACTTGTCAGACCCCGTGTGCTTGCGGAAAGGCGCTACGATTGAGGTGTGCACCATTGCTCTGATTTCGCCATGCGTGCGGAGAAATGCAAAATTCCTCGTTTTTATGTGATATTCTGTAGGATGTTTGTCTGGGAATCCATAAATCACTCGCCACTAATTTCCGATATGGACTCGTTTGGTGAGTCTGCTCCTTCCAAGACATTGATATCATTTGACAAGTTTGTGATTCCAGGGTATGGACAATCCCATGTTCTTCCCTTCAACTGACTGCATTTGTGTTCTTTTTGTGTCCAGGGGCGATCATCGAAATTCGCACCGCATGCGCAGAAGGTTAGTTTGAATCATCAAGTACAGGATGAAGACGTAGTCTCGAGTATGTATCTGGATCTATTCCTTTTGGTCAGAATCTAATGCGACACGCATTGTAGTTTTCACGAAATGAGGCATGAATGCATTCGGATATGTTGTTTTAGCATGTCTCTGAGTTTGTACTAGTAGTAGTCACTTGAATTTTGAGGAGTGGTCAGGCGGTCCACTGGTCTCCGACTCTCCGAGCCGGGCCTCCGGCGTCACCACATAAGAAAACCACCGACCCTAGGCCCTAATCGACCTCGGTCCTCCAATTCTGCCAAGGACTAAGTCAACACCGGACATGTGCATGATTCCTGCTTCTGTAGATGCCTACACCACCCGCACAAACGGAAATGTCACTATCCTGAATGGAGAGTCGACCTCTCCATCAACCGAGAACAGTACTAACCCAGAGATCGAACTCATTTTCCTCGGGACGGGCACATCGTCCTCGGTACCAGCCTTGGACTGTTTGACTGCACCACCAAGTAAAGAACCTTGTAGAACTTGCCTCTCGACGCTCACTCCGGAGGGGAAAAAGAACATCAGACGGAACACATCAGCCGTGGTTCGGGTAACCGCGGGTAAAGATGGGAAGAAGACGTGGGTGTTCCATTGCTGCTCGTTTGTCGTGTAAATGACCGCGGTTCGTCGCCATGTCTGAAATAGGACGCTGGTAATAGATGTGGGCAAGAACTTCCAGGCCGCCGCTGTGGAATGGTTTCCGAAATATGGGTTACGAGAGATTGACGCTGTACTCATTACTCATGCACACGCTGATGGTGGGTCTGGTCGGTTTCAAACGGTGAAATGGTAGAGCGGTGCTGATGGTCGTTTATTCAGCGATGAACGGACTGGATGATCTACGAGGTGATTGTCGTTCCCCGGCCTAGGGAGTATTTCATCCCGTTTACCTTGCAAGACGGGCCGGTAACCCAACAGGATGGACCCTGGGAGGCGCAATACAGGATCATATAGATGTTTATGTTTCCCAAAGCACATTTAGAGAAGTCCAAAGGACATTCCCATACCTCGTGGCGAAAGAATTTGCGTCAGGAGGGGGTGATGTGCGTTTGCCAGAATCTGGGTCTGCGACGCGCCGGTGGACTGACGTTCACGATGAGTAGGTTCCCGACTTCAAGTGGCATATCATAGAGGATAAAGTTCCATTCGAGATCAAGGATACCGGGATACGGATTACACCAATTTCAGGTGAGAGGCGAAACGTGGGCTACTACTCAGGGGGTGTTGATCGAATTGTCAAGTACAACATGGACGTCTGTTCACGGCTAGTTCTCCGCCTGCATTGATACCGACGCCTTTTGCTACGCAGCCGACGACACCGGTGGGCAGTTCGTCGCCAACTCCAAGAGGGGCAGACGATGGGACTAGCCCGAAGATTCAACCATACTTTTGTTTCGGGTTCCTTGTACAGGATGCGATCTTGTACATGTCTGATGTGTCGCTGATACCAGACGATGCGTGGCCGGTTATTCTCGCGGGTGGGCAGAAATCGGTGCTTGTGATAGATTGCCTGCGGCTCCGCGGGCACATGTCACACATGGGTGTGCGCGAGGCGGCAGGGGCAATACGGAGGATAGGGGCAAGAAGGAGCTATATGATTGGGTTCAGTCATGAGGTATCGCAGGAGGAATGGGTTCGGATCGGAGAGGGTGTAGGGGGAGAGGAGAGTGGTACGGTGAGGGATGGGATGGAGATGATGAGGGAGGGGCTAGAGGGGGAGGTGCACTGGATACGACCGGCGCACGATGGCCTGCGGGTCGTTCTCTGCGCGGATGGCCGCGTGTGGGACGAGACGTACACGTGACCTGTTAATATATACCACGTGACTTGATTATATCCTAGAGAGATATTTGCTTCTCCTCTGTTTGCAGGGGTCGTCGTCGGTCATGAAGTTCTTTTCGCAATCGTTCGTGTACGAGTAAGTCTCGCTCTTTTCCCTTCTCCTCCTCCTTCTCCTCCTCACCCTCTTCCAGCGATCCCTGGTCAATTGTCTCTCTCGCTTTCTTCCTCCGTTATCCAAACCCGTATGCCTCCCACGTCATCTCCTGCGACGTCGTCGACCGCAGACAGACCGACTCTGGCTCCCTCCTCACAACAAGGCTCATCCTCAAGCGAGGCACCCTCCCAAGGTGGGCCCCTCAGGGCATCGTCTCGCGCACAGAGTCGTGGGTCATCGAGGAGAGCGAAGTCAATCCCTTTGGAAAAGTAGTCAGGTGTCACACCAAAAACCTAGACCACGTCAAGGTTATGCAAATCGAAGAGACCCAGCTCTTCCAACAGTCCCAAGACGGGTGCGTACCCGTGCTTCGTCTCCACTCCTCTTGACCCTGTGCCTGCCTACAGGAGAACAGTGCAGACCACCGAGGCCTACATCACTTCAAAGTTCGGCTGGGGTCTCACAAAAAGAATTGAAAGCCATGGGTTGGCACGTTTCAAAGCCCATGTTCAAAAGGCACGTTCGTCCTTACATCCTTCGTGGATCCGCTCATATGCATCATAGTCTCGCCAAGGTGTCTCTCTCGTGATGGATCTCATACGCCAAGCCCGTCTTCAGTCCATGGCGTTCGGCTCATACATCTCCACCATCCGTTCCGACATGTCCTTTCTCGACCCGGAGACCTCCGTGCCTTCTTCCCATGGCAACAACACGGGTCACAAGCCAGAAACTGATCATCTCCCCGTTTCACAGAATAGCAGATGGTTTGACAGGGTTTGGGGCTAACAGTTTGGAGGCGCTTTTACTGTGTTACCGTATATCTGACTTGTCCGTATTGCTCTCATACTTTCCACATCCCCATACTCTTTGTATCATTAGCAAGCGTAATACCACGATAACCTCTCAGCATTCACAAAGAGCGTGAGTCTCGTTCTCATCAGCGGCGCCCATCGTCGTTGTAGAGATATCTTTGGTTAAAAGATCCACAAGCGGTAAATGGCCCATCTTGTATCCACCAACTTGGCACCCTCACGTTCCTAGTCAATCTTGCAATGTACTTTCCGACGTCTGCAGCGAGGCAGCTGTCAAGTGTCCCTGCCCTGCCAGATGTACCGCTCGAGGACGACATACTCTCCTTGGAGCCGAGTCCGCGCAAGTCTCTCTTCTGTGTCCTCACTCGGCGTGCGATCACAGTCTGGCGTGTCCGCGTGCGTTCAATATCCACCCACGCCGCACACTTTCTGAATCCCTCCCCCAGCCCTCTACACCCCTGGCATATCTGGCCAGGTCCGAAACATCTCTCATAGAGCATGGTGACAACCTCGCCGTGACATGGTCTCCGGACGGGAGCAGGATCATCATCCAAGTAAGTTCCGTTCATTACGATTCCCTGCTTTGCTTCATCATATCCTTCAGACGATGTTCTCATATCTCGTATTGGTAATGGTCGACTACACACCCGACGTTACAGCGTACCAACCCCCAGACATCCCACCAGGTGTCCAGCGTAACTTCCTTGCCGGCCCGGGGGAAGGGCTCCCGCTTCAATCACTCAGTCTCTCGTTCGAAGGCGTCATACGCGCCGAGGGACAAGTTCTCAGGTAACCATTGCTTGCCGCAAGTCGAACTTTATCTAGACACCCTTTTTCCATCGACAGCGTTTCGCCACGCAAGCACCACCTGGCATTCTCCACTAGCTCTCCGCCAGCCATCCAGCGTATTCCATGGCCTTCATACGACAATGCAGATATCGAGAACGACCATTCTCGAAGGTCGCTTATTGGTTATGATACATGGGTCCTGAATGACCACGAGCTGCCATGGTTGGTGGACAGCAATGGTATGTGCTATGCTGTCTGCTCACAGTATATTGTGACCCATGCAATATTGATTCACACTCGTAGTCACTGTCGCGAAGATCTTGCATTCGACTTCCGGAGTAGAGACGTGGATAACTTCGGATGGAAGAGCCTACTTTGTGCGACTGCAGGAGAACTCACAAACGGAGAAGACGACTGTTGATACAAATAACGAGGACGAAGGTAGCAATGGTGTGAGCGTAAATTTTCGTTGTCATAGCCTTCGTATGCTGAAAGTGTCCTTTATTCCAAGGACCCTCAGGCTGACGGGAGTGAGAAGAATGAAGACAAGGATATTCCGTCGGATAGCCCGGGTTCTTTACAAAATAAACATCGTTGGCAGGGGACTTGCATTCATAACTTCGAAGTTCCTCGGTGGGTACAGAAGTCTCGGCATATCGACAGTGACGGGCCCAGCAGTGGAGGGCTTGTCTATGACGAACCACGTCGAGCCGTGGAGGTTGCCGTCAATGCAAGGTTCTCTTTGGTCGCTGTCGGGACTTACAGGTGTGTTGGTGTCGTGACGCTGTCCATGAAACTTACCATCCCAACGCTTTCAGTGGATCCATCGAGTTCACCGCCTTTCCATCGCCTGAAGGTCCTGCGCCAACACCCCAAATCATAGATGCCCCAAATCCCTATGATCGCCCGCGTGGACAAGTATCCACAATGGAATGGAGTTCAGATGGGTATGTCCTGGCAGTAGGTTGGGAGCACGGATGGGCAATCTTTAGTGTTGGGGGCCGGTGCCTTGCCTCTGGGTTTGGACCTGATGACATCGTTGACAATTCAAGATTTCAGGATGCATTCATGTATGGAATCAAGGATTTGGTGAGCCATCGCCGCCTTCACGAGTGTCTTATTCGGAGCTGAGGACGATGGTAACAGTTTTGGGCACCTGGCAATTTTGAGCTGGTGGTACTTGTTCAATCAAGTCCGAACAGTGAGTTTTTATGCTCTATGTGTGTCCATGTTAAAACACGGATTTCACAGAACGGGATGGTCAAATGTTCATCCTACCCTTTGCGAAGAGCGCGACAACGTGCCAGCATTCCCCAGTTCGTGATTCCTCTCTCTTATAGAGTAAGGTCATTGAATGTAATCAGGACAATACTTGTTACGCCTTTCTCCAAATGGATGACCGTGCGCTTGTATACCGTGGGGCAGACCAACCAGACATGAGCGTCATAAATCCAGAGTCTGACGTTTGGCAACATATAAAGGCAAGATAACTTGTTCCTTTTCTTTATCCAACGTTTTATATTGACGTGTGTTGTTTTCAGATTCCTCAGCCATATCTAGCGTCCAATTGGCCAATCAAATACTCTGCACTGAGTAGCGATGGGCGATTGGTAGCTGTTGCTGGTCGTCGCGGATTGATCCACTACAGTTCATCGTCTGGTCGATGGAAACTCTTCTCTAGCGTAGCTCAGGAGCAGGCGTTCGCGGTGAAAGGAGGTCTGTTGTGGTTCCATCATGTCCTTATAGCAGCGGTCGAGGTGTCAAAGTCATACCAGGTTTGTGTAGGGTATGTCTTGGTGATATTACAGGGATTGCTGACGTCTCGGACAGATACGTTTATATTCCCGGGACTCTGAACTAAGCAATCAGAATGTCCTCCACCGGGAAATAATTTCTTCCCCCGTCATTATTCTATCTCTGGTGGACAATTCATTGTTGGTCTACACTGCGGACAATATGTTGAGCCATTACCTGATCACTCCGACCACGGACTCGATCAAGTTACACTTGTGTGGAAGCATCACTTTCAGTGGGATCATCGCTGTACCTTCCGCAGTTAGAGTGTTGAGCTGGATGATTCCTAATGCTCAGAAACGTGAGTGGTTCCGGTTCATAAGAGAGCATCCTTGTTGATACTGCGTAGAACTTGGTGATCCCGTTGACGATCTCGCGGTAGCCACAGTCCTCATGATGGTTGGCGGGCAATTGGTGTTGCTTCGACCAAGGAAGGTAAGTTGTTACGTTACTCAAATGAATCCCATTTATTTATATTGCCTTGGTTGAACAATAGTCCGGCAATCAGGAAGTCAAATATGACATGCAGATCTTTGCGGATCGCATCGAGTTTTGTTGGATACACCTCCGTGGCATCGGGACATTGGAGAACTCCCTTTGGGGATATGATGGACAAGGCATACGGGTCTGGCTCAATGCCCTCGCTATTGAATCACCTTCATCTCCCGATGAAGCACCTCAGAGCGTGAAGGAGAGTGTCAACATTCCACTAGATTTTTACCCGCTGTGTAAGTTCCCTCATCTGATTTTGTCCATCAATGTTTACGGATCTCGTAGCTGTACTCATGGACAAAGGAATCATTATCGGTGCCGAGCATGAGTCGGCCACTCGGATAAATCTCCCATTTGTAATGTTTAGACATGCAACTAGCGTACGTGGTTATCTTCGACTGATTCTCGATGACTAAGGACGCGGTCTTTACAGTCTCACCTGTTCCTCCATCATGTCTTGCGACACTACTTGGAATCTGGGCAAATACGAGAGGCTGTTCAACTTGCCACCAACTACCAGCACCTTGTGTTCTTCGCTCACGGTCTCGAGATTCTTCTCCACACCGTAGTAGAGTCCGAGGCAGCAGCTGATACTGATGAGAATAGTCCATTGAACACAGCATCCAAAACATTGCCTGCTATGATAGAATTTCTTGACCACTTTGATGTTGCATTAGATGTCGTGGTCGGCTGCGCTCGGAAAACAGAAGTCACGAGATGGAGGCGACTCTTTGACATTGTTGGCAACCCAAAGAGCTTGTTCGAGGTGGGTCTCGATTATTGTTCCACGTACTCTTATCAAAGGATACCTTTGCTCTCAGATATGCCTCGATTCTGGTCGGCTCAAGACGGCGGCATCTTATTTGCTTGTGTTGCACAATCTCGAGCAACGAGAGGAAAATAACAAGGATGCCATCCGGCTCTTGCAGAGTGCGATCGATGCACAAGACTGGCAGCTCTGTCGCGAAATTTTACGTTTCTTGCACTCGATTGATGACACTGGGACGGCGCTCAGACATGCGTTAGTCCAGACCAACATGATTGAAGGCTCGGATTCGGGGAAGGATCTTGGTTCCACGATGTAATTTATTCGATTGTCAATGCATACGACGCTCGCTCGTTCACTGTAGATAACGATTGGATCAGTATAACTTTGTTGTATACACTACTCCTTGCCCGTAGAGTCATTGTAGTACTACTTTGATCAGATTGATATGGTTAGCTTGTTAATTGACGTTGTCACTGATCGACTGATTAGGCTCGCGTCTTCACATCATGATAAGATTCTCACATTCCAGTTGATCACTAGCAATACGCTGCCAGTTAACGCTCGGTGGGAATGACAAGGGAATTCATTCGCGCAATGCCTTCACTTAACCGCAACCTACAGACATCAAACGCGATGGCTCTTCCGAAAGTGGTATCTATATCGTACCCCACCCTTGTCTCATCGCCTTTGTCCCTCGAAGACGCCATCGGTAGGAGACTCGGATCTACATTGACGGTACTTTTGACAAATACCACTCTCAATTTGTCTAGAACAGGCTTTTGGGTCTCATCCACAGGCTCTGGGCATCATCATCGTCAAGGATTTGCCGGTCGTCTACCAGTCGTACCGAGAGTCCTTGCTCAAGTTTGCATACAAGTTTGCCCACCTGCCAGATGAGATCAAAGAACGTTATACCGATCCCGGAAGTTCATATAGGTATGTCATGGCAGCACACAAGCGGCGTCGCTGGAGCTAATCCATCGCAAAAAGCTTCGGATGGTCACATGGAAAGGTAAGATATCTTTGATGTTACTGGACCATGGTCGCCATCATATCACAGCCTCTTTATCTGGTATAGGAAATCATGAATGGAAAGCCAGGTAACTCGATCCTGATTTGCACCTTGACGGTCGAATTAAACCTTGATCAAGATACACTGAAAGGATCGTACTATGCGAATCCCATCATTGACATCCCCGATGTCTCCCCTGAGCTCAGAGAGCAGTACGGAGAGTATTATCGTAGCAACTTATGTATGCGAACGAATGCAGTTATCCGCATACAGTCTATTGATATGTTACAGGGCCAAACTCTGAGGAAAAAGGTGTCGAAGGTTTCGAGGAAGCGTTCAAGAGCCTCGGGAGGTAGTATATGATTTTTGAGAGTTGACAATGTATTGAGCCTTTGTCCAGGTTTGTCTTTAAAGTCGGTTGTGAATTGGCAGTGGCTTGCCAGCCTTTCGGTTCGGTGTCTCTTGTCAACCAAGCGTTGCGCACGGCTAACGTCACACATCAAAGTCTCGAAGCATTTGACGGACATGTCAACATCTTTACCGGACCTCATCGGAACCGCTCAAACTACAAAGGCTAGGTTACTTCACTATTTCCCCCCGAAGCAAGAAGCTATTACTGTACCTATCGAGGACGAACCTATCGACAGTTGGTGTGGATTTCACCTTGATCACTCCCTTTTGACTGGACTCTGCTCTGTAAGCTATGTTTGTTTCACTGACCATCATATGACATGTCAAGTACTTTCATAGGCTATGTTCCTGCGCGAGGAGGGCGATGAAGAACCCATATCAGTTTTTTCCCCTTCGCCCACGTCTGGCCTTTATATCCGGACGAGAGGTGGCCAGCTGATTAAGGTATCCATACCTGCAGATTGCTTAGCATTTCAGACTGGCGAGTGTCTTGAACTTGTGACGGAAAAAAGACTCATGGCAACTCCTCACTGTGTTCATATTGGAAAGGGGCAGGAGAAAGTATCGAGAGAAACCTTCGCGTTATTCATGCAACCCGACACTGATCAAAAGGTTTCCGCTACGGAGACCTTTGGGGAATTCAGTAAGAGGGTATTCGCAGCACACTATGATAATAGGTCTACCTGAATTATATGGTCGTAGAAAGACAAAAATCTAGGATATATGCACAGAATTACACAAAGTGGACCCCAAAAAGATACGGAAACAATCTGGGTAGAGTGAACACTGAAACATTCACGGCTGCGCGGAGGACGTAGAACTAGATCGCCGGTGGGTTGAATACGTGAGTGAGTCGGGTAGGACGGACATTACTGCAGCAGCAAGACTGTTTCGTTTCAGCGTCGCCGAACGGTCCATCTTACCGTTACTTCTCCGCGATGAAAAAGAGGATCGTCTGTCTTCTGCATCGGAGATGACACTCCAATCTTCGCTACCCCGCTGTGACCCAAACGAATCGTAGCGGGATCGGGGGCTCGAACGGTCCAGAGGCGATGTAGAGGCATCAGAAAGCTGTTCCTCCTTCGTTGCACTGTCTCCTTCCATCAAGTCTGTAGTTCCGTTGGAGGGTTGTCTAATCAGGGAGCGGGCGTAATCCAAGTCACGGTATATGGCCTCGATTGCAGTAGCTACACCGTTTTCCTGCGAAATCTAAGCATGAGGGCCCAATTCTATGTCAAAACTACTCACAGAGCGAATCTTTTCCCCGATTAGCCTCGCGCGCTCGGACTGCTTCTGATCGGTGGTCGCCAAAGTCAAGGCTTGACTCATACTGTCGACAGTTAGCTTGCGGACAGCAGTGCCGATTCCCAGTGCCTCGACACGATCAGCCCAGAAGAATTGATCTCCGAAGAAAGGCTTGATAATTGTCGGGATTCCGGCTACGCAAGTGTCAATCTTCAGCTACCTGAGTAGTGGTGAGTATTGGACAAACCTCGTAAACTTGCCCCAGTTGTACCAGCACCGCCATGATGGCAAGCTGCATCGATGCGTTTGAATAACCAGTCGTGTGGAATCGACGAGATAGTGTATATTTGCTTCGGAAGTGGTTCCTCGGGTTGAGATGCTTCCGCTGCCTGCGTATGCAGTCGATCCGACCAACCCTTGGAAAGGATACAATAAACACCACTTTGCACAACTGCGTCCACAACACAGCGGGTTATTGCTTTGGGGTCTGGAACCACAATGCTGCCGAAACCTATGTACACTACTTTCTTGCCAGCTTGACGAGCAGAGTCGATGAAAGAAAGGAGGTCCTGGGGAGGAGTCCATTTCTTTGCCCCAACGTCAGCATCATCAAGGAACCAAAAACCTAGTTCCGCGTAAGAGAGGCGATGTACGGGTGGACAAGTGAATTACCAGTGACTCGAATCCACTCGGGCCAATCCAAGGGTCGAGGAGTAACTGTAGGGCTAAAATTATACAGAAAGGGAATCTTGTGGGGTTCCATGCGGTCCAGGCTCGTATTGTCCAAGTGTAATACATTGCGGCGCCAGCGGTTAATCTGCCCAGCCATCGCGCGCCAAAATACTTGGTCAAACATGACATACGTCTAGTACGGGGTTCTTCAGCGACGACTGTGAAATAGGATCACTGATCTTCGTACCATGTAGTTATAACCACCGCCCATCTAACAAACCGTCAGAATGTCACACATTCCGAGCAGAGATACTCATACCTTGCGCTCTGGCACTGCGAAAGCGTGTGGGTACGCCCTTGACTTTGTTCTAGATCGAGCCCAACTCAAAATCAGCCCAACTACTCACCTCGTCCTCGTCCAAATCATCGTAAATGCTCTGAAGTAGGGGATCTTAAGGGCTTCAGCGATATGGTACCCTCCCATCGCACTCGGACTCTCCACAAGAACATCGGTCCCTTGGCAAGCTTCCCAAGATGTTTTTAGCAAATCATCGAGCCATCCACGGAACTAAATCTGGAATGGAGTCGGGGAATTATAAGAATTGCAGCGTACTTACCTTAAGCAACCCCTCCTTCCAAAACGAAACCGTAAACGTGCCATTGTCAACACAAATGCGCATCAATTCTGCTGGATCGCCACCGACATAACCGAACTCAATTCCATGCTTCAACGATCGTTAGATAGTGCAAGTCAAGAAATACGGATACCGACTGATTCAATCCACGCTCGGAATTCTCCATGGGTTGCAATTTTCACCCGATGCCCATCCGCCATCAGCCCTTTTGCAAGTGCGATGTAAGGTTGAACGTCCCCCCTTGAGCCGATAGTCAGCAACGTAAAGCGTAACGATTCTTTGGGCTTGAAAGTCAAAAACGTCGAGGAAGCTGATGTAAACATCACGGCGGGTAAAGATTCAGACATCGCCTCAGATGACGGGCCAGGATCGCTGTCGCTACTGAGCGAGTTCCGTGGTTCGAACTCCTCCAAGATAAGTGCATCCCTCTTCCCTCGGCTCAGTGCTGGAGCTTCGTTGGGATTTGGTCGCTTCCTGATGTCTTCTATCTGGCGCTCCAGAATAGACACGAAAGCACGCCGCCTATCTTCGAAACCAAATTCAAAGAAAAGTTCTTCGTGGCCCTTAATCATGACGGTAAGGCCGTGGTGGCCATAGCGCGTAGCCTTAGTCATTTCCACGGTTAAGATGTCACGAATGGGTAATATCATCTATTAAATAAATATTATCAGCGAATTTCCATGCATGAAATATTGGAAGCGCACTCTAGTCTTCGTGCTTAGAGGACCTGTGGACTTGAAACAGAAATAATTTGAAGAGACATATAAACGTCCGAAAATTGGCAAAAACCGGAATAAATATCCTGAAAAGTCTTGATGTGCTTTAAGAATCATGCCCCAAAGTGAAATGAGCTACCTACATCCAAGTAGCGTTTCTTTGTCGTCAAAGGCAAATGCGGCCTTAAATTTGTCTGCCATCTCTTGATCGACTGCTGCTTCGGATGTCTCGAGTACACTATAGCCGAGCTCGCTGGAGGCTCCGGAACCTTGTCCAGGAGTCGACGATTCATAGACCTCGCGCACACCTCCATCATCTTGAGACTCGGAAGACGCAGATGGCACAGCGCTATTTGAGATGGCGCTCCCGCCTTTGCGGGGAACTTTTAGCCATGATGGTACTCCAACGTTCCAAGGTGTACTTGCTGCTAGTCCCTTGCCCAAGAATGACGCCGAGTTCATGTCTCCTGTGGAAGCTGATGGCGGATAAGTGTGAATGCGCAACGATGAATCAGTTGACAGTCCGTTTGGAGATGTAGCGGCAATATTCCCAGAGCTAGGAGACAAAGGCAAGGGTGAAGATGTCAGGGGCACGAACGATGCACCGCCCCGCTTTGATATGTGGGTAAAATCCTCAGGACCTCCAGAGGGTTCCGGAGTGTTATATATTCGCGTCAAGGTAGATGGAAGTGATTCCTGAAGCGGTCGAAGCAAAGACGATAATCGGAACGACGTATTGTTCTTGGCGTCCGGTGAAGGAAGACTGCGAGCACGATCCATACCGTGGACCGCTAAGACATGACGGGCGGCAGTGGTATCCAGTACGGCATGTGGTGAACCGGTGGGAGACGATCTATTGGAACGCACAACCTCCCGGATGTGTTCCAAAGCGTCTTGTATGTCGTGAAAGTAGGCAAAAAAGTACGAATCGACCGAATAATGTTCCTCCTTGTCGAGCACTTTGACTTCGATGGTTTCGCTGAACTCAATGGCTGGTGATTTCTCCACATCAAGAATCACGGAGTATGGTACGGCAATCTGAAAGGAGTAAGAAGTGAATACCGCTACGCGTACTATGACTTACTTTTACAGTATCCCCCATGTTCTGCGCTTTGAATATCACCTTACGTATTGCCTTCACCCATTCTTCTCTGCTTGGAACAGAATCTGCAGCTAATAGCAGAGTCTTTTGATTAGTACGTAGCCGAAACTCCTTTTCACCCATAGGATCACAAGAAATCGCATAACGCAGGTCGACGATTCCGTTGAGGAAATAAGGATCCTGAGTAAGCATCAGCAAATGTCACAAATCTAGATATATGAGTTACCGAAGAGGACTGATACCAGGAAAGGGTATCATTCTTGAGGACGAACCAGTGCTTGATCCAACGCTTTGTTCGTGTGGCTCTTTTGCTAAGAGTGCCGGACTTGAGAATTTGGTCCTAGGTCTGTGTAAGTATACATCTTTATGGCTTATTAAATCAGTACCTCTCTGCTCGGCATGTGAGCAAAGAAGCATAGATGAGAGTTTGTGAGATACATGTATCCCTGTAACACTGGACGTGGCTGAAAATCATATACCATCGGCTTGATGGAATAGGACTTACAAACAGAGCGTAAGAGCCAACATGGCATTTCTGACTTCCGTTGAGACTTAGACTGAGAGTAGAGGGATTCACGTACCTGCCAGTACTTCGTTGATAGCTTCCAGATCAAATATTTCTTTCAACTTCTCCGCCAAACGAGTCCGTCGAGTGACCTTGACCGTTACCATACTGCCTGCGTGGCTTGGTGCCCTTCGTCTCATTGCTGGCCCAAGCTGTACAGTCGAAGATGATATGTGTGCCACCTCTGAGTATTTCTGAGAGGTGACTGGCCGTGGCGTCGTCGCCTCGAAGTCATCGGCGTCATCGTCATCGTCGGAGGCTAAATTCGCATCGGGTTCTGCATGGGGTGCCTCATCCACGTCATTCTGCGCGGAAAATATTTTCCCTGGCAAAATAGAGTGCGAGGTTTCCCTCCGTCTCAAGCGGGAAACAGGTCGATATATTGCGTGTATAGAAGAGGCTATGTGCGTCCCTGGGTCCCAAACTCAGATATATCAAGTCTAAAGCTACAGATCAAATTTTACTTACCGGTCGGTTCCTCGTCACTATCAGAATCCATTTGGGGATCGGTTCGAGATATTGGTTCGTCCACGTCATCCGGATCCTCCACCCAAGGAAGAGCCTGAAGAGCCTGAATGAGGGTCTGAGTCCCTGCACGCATCTGCATTCCGACAGTACATCGTTAAGAAAATATCGGGGACAAGAAGGATATGCCACACGCACTGAACCGAAATCTCGAAAAGACTGCGACACGGGCCGTGTAGGTGCAAGCTTTGGCGATGGGGGTGTGATAAAGGGTGAATCATCGTTCGGGACAGCCTGCGCAGTGGGATGGTGT
This sequence comes from Boletus subgraveolens, assembly GCA_038092555.1. Taxonomy (NCBI): domain Eukaryota; kingdom Fungi; phylum Basidiomycota; class Agaricomycetes; order Boletales; family Boletaceae; genus Boletus; species Boletus subgraveolens. The sequence goes on from JBBPQP010000030.1 coordinate 65,814, forward strand.
GGGGTTGCATGATCCATCGTTTGTGCTCCACTAGACCGCGGAGGTATGGTAAAGTGATTACGACCTTAAGGGGATTGAGCAAGCCTGTGATGCGGAAACACTTTTACTGAGAGCGACCACCTTGTCCTTGGTCCTGTGAAGCTTGCGCTTCCTTGCCTCTATCCTTCCGTTTTAGGCTGAGTGCGCGTTTGCAGTCAGGATGCAATGTCAGGGTTGGTGAACGAGGACGACTAGTGAAGCTCCTTCCAAGGTCCATGGTTCTCGCTGCGACTCTCTTAATACGTTCTTGGGGTGAAATATTTCCACCTGGACTGTCATCGTGGTCGTCCCGCGAGTGGTCAAGCCCGAGTTCAGAAGTGACGAGGTTGCGAACCGGGGACTTTGTTGACACAAGCCTGGACATTGCAGAAGGTAGCGTGCGCTTAACTGGATTACTATGCTAAGACAGAAGGTAGAGGGAGAAGGAAATAATCAAGCTTTGCTCTATCGCGCATCCACGTCACTGTACTTACTAACTTGGTAGGTGCAAGCACCCCAGTCCAGGGGGCGGAGTTTCATTCAAACGCACAATAATTCAATCGGAGCTTTAGCTAACTCGGCACGACTCGGCGGTGCCGTAAAGACATCCTCATCAGGCAACATGTCCTCGAGGCCGCCGCATTTTCAACATCCATCTTACCGTTGCATCTCCCTTTCTTCATCTACTCGCTCTTCATTTATGTTATTGTCATGAAAGGGGAATACTGCATCGCAGGCGCTTCCTTTCTCTCGTACGTGGTTCCAGCTTTTTGTCCCTACATGTCTGAACGTTCTTCAGCTTTGCAGCACTGTTGCTGTTAATCTTTGTCCATGTAGGTCCCAGTGGGGGTGCATCACATGTACATCTTATCGAGCTTACATAGGTAGGACAAATCAACACATCTACTGTCCCTCATGGAATCTCTATGGTGACTCTTCCAATGCATTCTACAACCTTTTCCAGCCTGACCATCTCACTAGGCTACTGTCAATGTTTCGGGTTATGGGTGAGTGGTTCTTGTATTTACATCACTATCAAGGTTCTAAGAGAAATAAAGCCAAGCATTATTCCAAACAATTAATGATCCCATCCAAGGACTGTACACGGCCAATTCCTCGTCTCTCCTTGGACAAGGAACTGGAATCAGGCAACAGTATGAGTTTGGCCTTTACTCTTACTGCGCCTATGTCAACAGTTCTGCTGGACAATGCTCAAATCACACCGCCGCGGCCAGATTCCAGCCATATACCGTCATCACATCCGACATGCTCCTCAATTATTCACAGCTTACGGCCTACATTTTTGTTGACACCACTTTCATCAACTCCTCGTACTTGGGGACCAATTCTCATGTTGCATACTACTTCCTGTTACTCGGCACGATCTTCACTGCGCTCTCATTGTTCACGTGGGTTCCATTCCATTCCCCACTTCGCATCGTCATTTATACCTCTTGACAGTGGGGTACTTCGGAGGACTGTTCTGTTCCTCTTTTCGGCCGCAATGTCCGTTCTATCTGCACTATTCATCTTAATCGGAGCAGCCATCTGGACCGCGATAGTTAAGAAAGTTGAAAGTGTCAACACGATGCAACTTGCCCAAGGTGTCACGTCCGGCATTGAGGCCTCGTATGGGAATGGAATATACCTCAGTTGGGCAGCGTTTGCTTGCTTATCAGCAGCCACTGTACCTTATATGATTACGTGCGTGCTTTCCTCTCGTCTTTGCGAGATGAACTCAATATTCTATTGGAATAGTTGTTGCACTTTCCGTGGATAACCAGAATGCTGGCCATTCGACTGCGAATCGATGGACTTGACGATATCTCATGAGCCGCGGTGAACTAGCTCACACCATGCCAGATACTCTTCTAGGTATTCTGATAGACACTTGACCTATGAGGTGCACGGACGGAATACTTTATATATCATTATCCCTAAGCATCTTTCGTGCGTGTGCGGTCCGAGAGAGCTATATCAGCGTCCCTCTTTCTGGACATCAAGAGCGACAGCGCAAAGTCAGAGTTGGACTTTCCAAGGCAACCTAGTGCAGACAGTTCCCGTTGCTCTCCACAAGGGACTAAAAAGTAAACAAATGAAAGAGTTTATTAGACAAAATACTAGCCCACCGCGAGGGTCGAACTCGCAGCCTTCAGATCGCCTAGGTCATAAGAGTCTGACGCTCTATCCGATTGAGCTAGGCGGGCGATGTTTAAGATTGGGATCAAACCTATTACATGACAACTTTCCCGTTCCAAACTGACTCTTCTGGAGTGCGACCCACGGAAACTAACACCAGTCTGACGTAGTACGTGTCTAAGCATGAGGGTGGTTCGAATCGATGGGCGCAAAACTGTGGCATAGGTGGTCGTGTTTCTTGGCGATCATAGCTGGATGCTACAAACGGCGGGATACAGCATCCGTCACAGCCCAAAGGAAGCTACAGCCTCCAATGTATGAGTACGATTGATTAATTAACATGCAGTCAGGGTTGTGAACCCGTGTTGACAACTGACACAACGACAAAGGAGGATTTGGGACATAGGGATGTCAGTGCCGGGCATAGCCCGCGGTGGTGATACATCGCGTGGGAACCGAAACACATGATTCTTTCCTGCCGAGTCGACAAGTGAGAATGGTAAACTCTCAAAGTATCTCAGACTCGAAGTTTGTACTGCGGAGACATACAATTCGAGTCCCATGATCAGGCTGCGCAACCTTTGCCGAGTGGTTGCACAGAGACTTCCTACAGCAAAATGTCTCTGAATGGGGAGCCTGGGTCATATGCAATACACCGCCATCGGAGTGGTCGGGGGTAAAGCTTCATGAGACGTGTGTGACAGCCGACCCCGATCAGAAAGGAGGCCGAAAGGAGGTGATCGGTGGTAGGCGCCCTCCGCGTTGAGGTGTGGCGGGATTGAATTGGACATGAAGAAAGCGGGCAGAACGGGTTCGCAATTGAAGCACGTTGAGGAGCTGGTAATGCAAATAGGACAATCGGGGTTGGAACACGTTGACCGGCATCTTGCTAGTAAGTACGAGTTTGGCGCAATTTCCGCAGTGTGACTCCGGGAGAGGCTGACGTGATGATGATTATCCAACGTTGCGACGGCGCGAATGCCGACGGAAAGAGTGCTTACGAGGCAGTGTGACAAGGTGGGAAATCATGCTGATGTAACGGTGAATATATACGATGCTTGCGTGCTCCGCAGCAACCAGCTTGCCTTCTGCCCGACCACTCCATTCTGGTCCCACCCCCACCAATTTGCCTTGCGGAAGTACGATCCAAGTCAAAAGAAGTCATACAAGACACCTTCCGCAGTACTCCAGCCAGCCATGTCTGACCCTCTCAACGACACCTTTTATTCCGCCGTTGATACATATGGCTCAGACTACGCCAAGCAACAGCAAGGCCTCGACTTTGTTTCATTTCACTCGCCATCTGACATCCTCGCCCCCCACCCCGATCTCTTTGAACTTGAATTGGACTCCAGCCTCGCGGCGTTCAACGAAGTCCAGTTTCAGCTCCTTACCGTAGACTCCAACGACGCCTACTCCTTTTTGAGATCCGATACCCCAACGTGTGGTCCTCCCTCTACTATTACCGTCTCTTCCGAGAGTGCATACGAAACACTCTCTACTCGCTCCGAGTCCTTTTATAATTTCTCCGACTCTTCGTATCCTGCAACCGACTGCTCATTCCCCCTCGACCTTGAAATGGACTTTCAAAGGGCTCGCATCGGTGGTAGTGGCTGCTCCGACTACGGCGGTAATGCCGTGCAGGGCAATAACAACCTTCCTGTGACTGTGGATCCCAGCACCTTCGGGTCTCTGCCCCTCAGTCCACGCAACGCTCCTGCCGCGCCTACCGCCGAACCCATCTTCAAGCGTACAAGTTTCTCTGACTACGGAGGTGCTACACGTATCCCTGCCGTTCCCAAGTCTACAACCGCCGACTTCTATGGTCTTGGCTTTATCGGCGCTGACACCGTGTCTCCGTCCAATATGGCCCAACTGTCCGCTACCGCGTCTCCTGTGCCGCAAGCTAGGTCAATCCGCGGTGTCGAAGATCAGTCCAAGGAAGATCCTCGCAAGAAATACCAATGTCCAACTTGTCCACGAGGTCAGTTCTCGTTCATTCTTGCCTTTTTCTGTGCTCATCGTAGTTCCTACTAGCCTTTGCTCGAGCTTATAATCTGAAGACCCACATGGCAACTCATGACCCTAACCGCCTCAAACCCCACGTTTGCCCCCATCGTTCATGCGGGCGCTCATTTAGCCGCAAACATGATCTGGGTCGTCACTTGGTTAGTATTCACCGTGACGAGACTGTCTCCTCCTCCCCTTCTACGACTACCAAGGCCATCGGCGTTGACAGTGGCCCAAGAGGCTGGTGTGATAACTGTGGCAAAGGCTGGGTTGGTACAGCCACTCAATGCAATTGCGCCGATGTCAAGTAAGAGTTAACCCACAAATCCGACTATCCTATGCGTGAGTTTCATTCATGTCTGACTGCGTGACCATATTTCTAATTTATCTTGCAGATTGGGCGAACAACTTCGCCAATCGCTTCGTCGTAGTTGATGGTTGATTCGTCTGCTGCGCGCCAAGATGACGTTTCATATCATTCTACGCTATCCTCTTTATCGATGTATTACGCATCGTACCGTTCGTGCTGCACCACGAACCTAGTGACGAGCGTGGTCTCGAGCTCCCTGCCTGCGTACAGTGCCTTGACGAGGATTTTCAGGCAGTATGTCTATCCAATCATACCACTTTTTCCCCAATTCCCTTATTATCGAGTCGATTATGACTGTTTTCTTTGTGGACTGTTGAATACTCAATTCGTATTTCTGTTCTGTGTAACATTTTCTGGTTTATATGTCTAATATATTGTCTTTGTTCCACCTGTCGACTGTATGGCGTGTGCTCCAGTGCAGGCTCCTCTCCTGTACGGAATCCTGCGCAGACGGGATAGGGGTGTTTGACGTTTCTTGACAAGTTTCTGTCGCAATATTTCTGCCGCAACCAAAAGTCGTTGGAAATTTTGATACATAGATATGAGGGGGCAGTATTGGACGACCAAACGGGACACTATTATACATAGGTACTTCTACATTAACTGTCTTTCTTAACAAAGTATCCCTGCCTTTTGAATTACATTTACATAGTCTTGAAATAAATTTTGGTCAATTCTAGGTGACTTGTGGTCGGGTCGGCACTTCCCGAGTTGACCAATTTTCCTCCCAAAGATGGAAGAGGTTACTTTGATCCTCTTCGTCACCAATGACGCAATATTCCTGTCTTAGGGGCAGACGACTACATAAATTCGAGAAATGGATCATCTTGTTTGCGGTCGTTCTCTTTCCTGCTTATCATGTCTTCTCTTGTGGAATCTGCGAAAAAAGCTATCACTGTTGCCACTTCAACGGACAAGGTTGTCGACCTGCGGCGTGACATCCAAGAGCCGCAGACTGGGGAACATTTGACCACAGATCATGGCGTCAAAGTCTCTGATACGGACAACTGGTGCGTGCCAGAGAAGTTGGTTTCCGCCTATTAATTAACTCGTGTTCACCAGGCTCAGGGTGATCGGCTCTAGCGGTGAATCGAACGGTCCCATGTTGCTCGAGGATCAGATTGGCCGCGAGAAAATCCATCGCTTTGACCATGAGCGCATCCCTGAACGTGTCGTGCATGCTCGTGGTGCTGCAGCTCACGGATATTTCAAAGTATTTGACAATCGCGCTTCAAAATACACCTACGCACCAGTGCTGACGGACTCATCGCGCACAACACCTGCGTTTGTTCGGTTTAGCACGGTCCAGGGCGCGAGAGGAAGTGCCGTATGTACGCCGGTATTTATTTGACTCACATTCACCCGTGTGCCTTTGCGTAGGATACGGTCCGCGATGTTCGAGGGTTCGCAGTCAAATTCTACACACAGGAGGGTAACTGGGATATCGTCGGCAATGATATTCCTGTCTTTTTCATCCAGGATGCCATCAAGTTCCCCGACTTTGTTCACGCCGTAAAGCCCGAGCCTCACAACGAAGTTCCGACCGGTCAAAGTGCCCATAATAATTTTTGGGACTTTGTCGGTCTCCAACCCGAGTGTAAGTTGTAAGCATACATTGTGTTGCCATCCTACTGATGCCTCTACTAGCGTCTCATATGGTAATGTGGGTCATGTCTGACCGCGGTGTCCCGCGTTCCTTCCGGATGATGCAAGGCTTTGGCGTCAACACGTATACTCTTTTGAACGACAAGGGCGATCGTCATTTTGTCAAGTTCCATTTCATTCCCGAACTTGGTGTCCACAGTCTTCTCTGGGATGAAGCACTCAAGATCTCTGGGCAAGATCCTGATTTCCATCGGAAAGACTTGAACGAGGCGATCGACAATGGGACATATCCCAAATGGAAGTTTGCTATTCAGGCTATCCCCGAAGCCCGCGAACATGGTTTCGATTTTGATATTCTGGATGCGACGAAGGTGTGGCCGGAAGAACTGGTGCCTCTTGAAGAGATCGGCGAACTGGTTTTGAACCGTGTCGTCGACGAGTTCTTCACCGAAACCGAACAAGTTGCATTCTGTACTAGCCACGTTGTTCCGGGAATCGGATTCAGCGACGACCCTTTGTTGCAAGGCCGCAACTTCTCATACTTTGATACTCAAATAACCCGACTTGGGATTAATTTTCAAGAGGTAGGTTGCTGCAGTTACCTTGTTTCTATAATGATGATCTTGACCGAAACCCAGCTCCCTATCAACCGTCCCGTCTGCCCAATGTTGAACCATAATCGAGATGGTAAAGCCCGTCATCGAATAGTCAAGAGCGACATCAACTACTGGCCTAACCGCAAGAATATTGGACAACCCGTCCCTGCAAAGGAAGGTGGTTATATCGAGTAAGCTGTGCTTGAAAGCTATCATGGTCCCACTGATACAGTCCCAGGTATGCGCAACGTCTTGAGGGCATTAAACAACGGGCGCGCGGTGAAAAGTTCAAAGAGCACTTTAACCATGCCCAGCTTTTTGTCAACTCTCTTGCTTCTTATGAGAAGATTCACCTCGCTAACGCCATTTCCTTCGAACTGAGCCACTGCGAGGATCCTGTGGTCTACAAGTCTTACATCAATGTGCTCAGCAACATCAATCTGGAGCTCGCGAAGTCCGTGGCTACTAAAGTAGGCGGCGACATCCCAAGTCAACCTGGTCGTCCCAATCATGGAAAGAAGAGTAAGGGTTTGTCACAGACAGACTTCATGCCGAAAGAACCGACTATCCTCTCTCGTCGCATTGCCATCTTGGTCGCCGACGGTTTCAATGGGGTCGAGATGCAGGCTGTCCGCGTTGCATTGACCAGTTGTAAGGCTGTATGCTATATCATTGGACCGCGGCGCGGACATATACGTCCCATGACAAGCCAAGATGTCGGACTTGGAGTGTTTGCCGACCATCACTTCGAGGGGCAACGGTCAACTTTATTCGACGCCATCTACATTCCATCTGGGGCAGAACATCTCAAGGCTCTCGCAAAGAATGGTCGTGTGGTACACTGGGTGAGGGAGGCGTTCGGACATTGCAAACCCATTGCCGCTGTCGGCGAAGGTGCGAACGTTGTTGCCAACCTGAATAACGTATCTGATTTTAGTCGACTGTCATAGCGGTAGGCTTTTTACGCGACATTGTCCAGCTACCCAAAGTCAATCTCTTTGCTCCTGGTGGTCATGATGACGAAGTGGTGTCGTCTTACGGAGTGGTTTCCACGGGGCGATACAGCGCCTCCTCGATGACCACTGGTCTCCTCAAGTTTGAAGCAGACTCAAAGGAGTTCGTCTCCAACTTTGGCTATCAGATCAGTCAGCACCGTTGTTATGAGCGGGAGATGGATGGTCTCACGGAGAAGGTGGCGTTCTGATGGATCGTGGAATCGGTTGTTTGCATTCGTGTATGATTAGTGCGCGTGTTCAAGTCGTTGAAGTACAGCATGAATGTCTACCTGGTCGTTGTGTACTCGTTTACCCATATTGACCCAATACGACAATCCCGTAAACGTTGGCGACAGAAATGACTAGCCACATCACATACGCCACCGCTGATACGATATAACTGTTGCTGAAATTGATCGTGTCGCTGTGTAGCTGTGGGTGGGAAGTGGCTACAGGTCTGTCAATTGCGATAGTCTTGACCTCTTCCACCATAACCTCTGAGCGTTCGGACAGTATAGTGCTCAATGGTTCTTGACGGATAGCACCGGGAGAGTCGGTCCTCGGGGTTTGGTCCATCTGATCATTCGTCTCGAGGATTGCTCTGGGAGCGTCGACGGACATTACGGTTTTCGAGGAAGTGAGGTATATGAGCGGGAACGCGACAAACGGCAAAACGATCGAAAGCGCGACCTGTGATGCGACAAGGAGGGTATTGAGGCCCGCGCGTCCGAATGCCATAGCGACGATCATGGAGGGTATCAAGCCGAGAAGGCGCGTTATAAGACGGCGAAGGAATAGCTATAAAAAGGTAAGAGAGGTATGAGGACAAAGTGATAATTTCACGAGCGACGGCTCACGGAGAGATTCCAAAGAATGAAACCTTCGGAAACGACCTGGCCTGCAAAGGTAGCTGTGACGCTGGCTGCCTGGCCAGAAAATACGAGTGCCAGCGCGAAAAGGAACGCGGCCCCTGGAGAAAATCATGAGTAACCAAGAGAGAACCATGGGGATCGAACAATTCACCCTTGCCAAGGGTATTGAGGACGAGGTCATACATCCTGGGTATCCCGACAGATGACGAAGTAGACGCGTCGTAAGGCACTGCAGCAGAAAGGATGAGGATTCTGAGTATTGGCTGTCAAAAACTGTTGCGCGTCCAGGAGAAAAAAACGCACGCAGAATTGATGGGTACAGCAACAGCAAGCAGACTAAAGACGATATCCACGATGGCGTGAGTGAGATGGGCTCGTATGAACGAAAGAGAATTGTTCTGTCGCAGTCCGTGGCGTGTAGATCTGTCCGTTAAATCATCGTGGCTGGTTCTTGTGATGGAAAACATTGAGCGCCAACGTTGTCGCAAGATGGATTGGAGGGACGAATGTTGTGGGGGTGGAGAGTGAGTTGAAGAGAGACGATCTTGGGTGGCAACATGAGAACCTAGGAATAGGCCGTGGGGCATGATCGTTGCACCGACGATGCCGATGGCTAGACAAGAGAAGGTGAGGTAGAGAAATGGAGGAACAATTGAGCTGAAGCACCTGTATAGGCGGCGTTTGGGTGGGTACTGAAGAGTTCGTTGGAGGGCACAAAGCCGAGAAAGGCTTGGGACCAGACAGGGTTGACATTGATGATGAGTACAATGAAAGAGACAAAGACAGCAGCTACCTGAAGGGGGTGAGTAACGGGGTGGAGGTGAGAATGGGACCGTACAAGGAGGATGATGACGATTTCGACGAGCCTGGCGGGACGACCGGGATGAGTCTGGTCTGTGATGAGGAGAAAGATGAAGACATCGAGGGCGGTGAGGAGGACGCAGGCCGATATAGGGAGGGCGGGAACAAGCAAGGATATGCCTATTGCAGAGCCAAGGAGCTCTGCGAGATCGGTCGCTATAATTGCGAGTTCGGAAAGGATGTAGAGGGGATACAAGAGAAGGAAGCGGACGAGCCGGGGGTATTTTGGATGGTCGTGGAAGAGAATACGGCAATGTGCGGCAAGGTCTGGAAAGGTTGAGTGAGTGGGAGAGAGAGGGGGGGAAAGGGGGGAGGACCTAGACCGGTGACACAACCGAGTCTGGTGGCCAGGACCTGTGGTGGTCAGTGATGTGTATGGGACGGGAGAGGGAGGAAGATACCTGGAAGAGGACGGCCATGATACCGGAGAGGAGGATGACGGAGAGCATGGGACGATAGCCGAATGTTGTGCCGGCTTGGATGTCGACGGACCAGTTTCCGCTGAGGGGGAGTGAGCGTGTGCGGGGATGAGCAGGGGAGGAACTGACGGGTCAAAGTAGCCGATGGAGCAGAGGATGCCCGCGCCGACATGTCTGCGGAGGTGGTGGGCGATGGCACGGAGGGTCGGGAGCATCGGGGGCCCATGATAGAAGGGGAGCTGGGAGGGGACATTTTAAAGGGAATCGGGGGAATGGTCGCACGGTATGAACGAGAGGGGTACTCCAGGAATGGACGACAAGGAGAGTCGCACGATATGGACGACAAGGATCTCCACCCCGGGGACGACTACTCGCACCGATTCTTCATCTGGCACGAATGGATCCAAGCGCACGGTCCGCTTTCGACAGAGAATGTGTTCGACTACTTTTCAACGTCCATGTTCTACGACAAGCAGAGTAACAACCAGGTCCTTCGCATGCAGACCATCCACACCGGTACACCCTTCCTCAACGAGGCAGACGAACTCAGGTCCGTCCCGACCCCGCATCTCATCTCACCCGCTCACCCCTCCCCAGACGCTTCACCGGTATCGAGTTCGCCCTCGCACATGCCTCGCCCCCCTCCCTCTTCATCATCCACAAGCGCGAGCGTCTCTCCCCAGATCAAGGTTCGTCTGATTCCCTCCCCTCTCTCTCTCGACCACACCTCCCCCCCAGTCAGACCCCTCGCCGCCTATTTCATCATCAACAACCGCATCTACCAGTCCCCCGATGTATACACCCTCCTCTCAAACAGACTGGTACTTCCGTCTCTCCTTTCTCCGCCTGCCGCTCATGCCCCTCTTATCCAGCTCACCTCCCTCAACGCCCTCCAGTCCTCCCTCGACCTTCTTCGCAGACATCGTCCCGACTACACCCCCCGTTCTGGTTTCGTATGGCCTATAATCGACTCCTCTCCCGACACTCCCCCAAAAAAGCCTGACCTCGCCGTTTTGCCCACCGACGACCCCGCCATCGATGCCCCCGAAAGGCACAAGCCCCATGGTCCTAAAAAACAGCAAAATAATTCACTCATGATGTATGCTATGAGGACAACCGCGTTGCATTCCAACACAACGCTATCTCGCCCCCAACCCTCCGACCACAACGGCATGCCCTCCGCCTCGGCCCTTACGACACCACCTGCTCAGCCCGCACCGACCCCTGCCCCTTCTTCCCAAAGAGCACCAACCCCAAAGGCACCCTCCACCGCCCCGAGTCCACAGGACCCCACCCCTATCAAGGGTCCCGTCGGCGCTGGTAAAAAGAAGAAAAAACGCATGTCCCCTCTCTCTCGTGTGTGAGCAATTTCATTGACCCATGTCATAGGCACATCAGTCCTGGTGGCGTGAGTTCGGAGCCATTCGATCCAGGTGTCACACAACCTGCCAACTCGCCGCTCCACCCTCGATCTGGCTACCTCTCCTTCTTGCCTTACCAAGCACTTGTCCACAGTAATAGTCGCCTCTTTTTTCAGTCATCAACGTGATCTTTTTATACGCGTGTGTGTGGACTATCGTAGTACAATACTAAATCCATGCTTTGTTCTCCATTCGGTGCAACTATCGTCCACTCACCCCCGTCAACTTGTCTGTCAACCACCCCAGGGGTGTCGGCAGTGCCCCATTCCGAGCACCTCCCACGCCAGTCCCCAAAGCGAGTGGATTCGCTGACACGAACGAGTCCTTTCGTGCCTTGGACGCTGTCTTTGCTGGATGTTCCGTCAGTGTCCGACAACGATGATGAAATGTCACATCTGTGAGATAAGAATCTTCCCGCCCAAAAATACCCAACCGAAAAAAGCACAGTGAACACGCCCAACACACACCTGAGTTGCTGATCTCTTCCACGTTTGTCTCTAGGACGAGGCCGCCTTGAACGATTTCCGCAAGGATGTGGTGAACCTTGATTCATCTCATGACTCAGCGTGCACTACCCCTTCCGTAGAAGCCTACCTCGTCGAAATGGAATACCAGGTCCAGTTCACAGACGTTCTCAAAGGCCCGGTCTAGCGCTTCCACAAAGACCTTGGGTTCTGGCGTTGTGGCACCGTTGCACGACACGCACTGATCAGATCTCCGCTCACCTGGATCAAATCGAGTATCCCCAGCTCGCTCTCTGCACCGTCCACGACGAACACAAAATACAGCGTCGCGTAGTTTCTGTACACAACCCGCCAGCGCTCGTCCGAGTCATCCTTGGGACCGAGGAATGCCTCGAGTTCCGGCGCATCCAGAAAGTTGCACAACCCGGCTGGCCGGACTGAGATGAGAGAAAATATCTTTTGAATGACCGTCTGAGAAGACTGGTGGAGTGGCGTGTAGAACTTGGTCAGCCTTGGAATACCCGACGTGTTGACTGAGATTTTCGGCGTTGAGCAGACAGTGAGAATGGGTGCTAAAAGACGACTGACAGATCAGAACTGCATGTATCATGACTGTTCCGTAGTTAGAGTCACTGGTGGTGTCCATGTTCCCTATCTGACGCATATATCCCGATATCCGAGGCCGGAAATGGTGTGTGTTTCACATTCGATAAGATTCGGCTAGTCCTACTAGACTTTAACCGACTTACTGCCACCATAACTTTCCCAGCAAATCCCACCACCGCGTCTTACAGCACCCGCGGACGATCAAACACGGTCCAGAAAGACGGGTAACCATCGTAACTCAGTACTCATGATTCGTCCCTGGGTAGAGTCCAGCCATGCTGCAATCTTCCGGCGAGATTCCCGACCGGTCCAGGTAGACCTGCCTGGCTTTTGAAACTCTCTAGGAAATTTTTGATGAGGTTGTAATCCATGGTTGGTTTATCAACCTCTTCATCTGAGGCTCCGGCGTCCTCTTGCTCCAGCAGGCTTTCGAGCTCAGCTTGCATGGAGGCCTCGATACCCATCTCGACGTCAACATCTTCCGGGGCTGCGCGGGCCTTCCCTTTATCCTTTTTCGTTGGCAGTGAGGGCTGGGGTTGTGGCTCTGACCCAGCAGTAGATTGTCGCAGACGCGACAGCTCAGCGTCCATGGCTTGCATGACTGCCTCAAAGGAGTCCAGGTTGGCGCTCGCGTTTTGGCGGGTGCCTGGTACTGACGAATGAGGTTGTTCGGACGTTGTCTTTGGTGTCATCGTCGCTTTCCTCGTTGTCGTTACACTCGCTGGTACAAACGCTTGACGCCATTGTTAGCTATCTATTCATGCATCGCAAACCCCGATAAAACACACCTCCTCGCCCTTGTCGTTCTTTCACAATATCATCCCACATTTCGTCAGATATGCCCAAGGTTTGGCGTGAAAACTCGAGAAACTCTGCCGCTTCTTCATTCATATCCACCTCGATTTCACCGACCACCTGAGGCATGTCTTCCTCTGACTCGAAATCCTCGTCGTCACCACCGACTAATGGGTCTGACGAGGAGGACTCGTCATCTGAGTCGACACCTTCGTATTTATCACGTGGAAGAAGTGGAGGACGAATCGGACGCGCGCGCACTGGCGAGCTAGATTCGCCCATACCAGTATCATTGGCGTCTGTATCAGCTTTAGGGGATCCGGCTTCAACCTGTTCAGTCTGGATGGTAGTTCTGGCCACACGTTGCGTGTTGAAAGAAGCGGGCATTTGACCGTACTCGGAAGCTGGGAGAGCAGGAACGAGGTTATCCATCGCCTGTTGGCGAGCTGCTTCTGTTACTTTTTGGGTTTCTGCATCAGAGCCTTCGTCATCCGAGTCAGAGAATTCCTCGTCACTGAATAGGTCGTTGTCGTTGTCGTTACTATCGTTACTATCCGTACCATCTCCGTCGGAAAATGCTTCACTATGGACACGAGGGGAGGAAATGGGGAATGTCAGTCGACGCAGTGCACAATGTGGATACGGACAGGGCTTACTCTTCGAATCGCGCGCCTTCCACGTCTCCTTTCCCTTCTACAAATTGTTCCACTTTAGCAGCGAGACCGCGGAGCTTGTCCGTTTGTTCCTTCGCGACCCTGTCTTCCTCCCCTCCCTCACCATCCGTCTCCATGGTGTGCGTCTCCACAGTCGAGCCACCAGCGCGCATGGCACGCTCAAGCACCTCGTCGAAGTCCTTGGCGTCAACGTTCATCCACTCATCTGAATCCTCTGTTTGCACTAAACCGGCGTCCGAAACCATTTCGGGCGCACGGGAAAGTGCGGCATTGAACAAAGCCGCAAACGACGGCCTTGAGATGTCGCTGCCGAAAAGTGTCTGATCAACCAAGAGCACAATACTCAAAACATGGATACCTGAACATACTCTTCTCGTCGAACCTCGACGTAAACATCAGCTGCCTTATTCTCAAGCTCGTTCCACACCTGTGAACCCTCGACTTCGTCTCGGAAGTAACCGATAGTAACGAGACGAGTCAAATATGTCTTGTAATCTGGTGAGCGACGGAGAGCATCTTTGCGTGCTTCGGCCTGGTAGTAAGAGAGATGTGAGACATGACCAACCCGAAAGTAAATAGGTTATTAAATGACACTTACGGAGCAAGTCTGTGCTTCCGTGGTTGATTTCACAACGTCTGCACGATTTTTGGATTCCTGAAACAACATCTCGAATCCACACGCCTGAAAAAAGCGTACATGAGCGATTGAGTAAATCAGCCAAGTTGGGTGACTGACCAATTTCATGCCGACATCTCGCCAACGCCAGGCAGCCGTACCTTCTCTTTCCTCAAAGCGGCCGAAAATCTTGGGTGAATAGAACTTTTGGCCCAGCAACTGGGCATATGCAGTTCGTGTCATTTTGACCCTGCAAAGGACATTTGGACGTGGCGGAAAGCGTGCCATTTTGTGAGCAGACTATGAGCAGCCGTCAAGATATGCCATCAAACTAGTACCCGTGCACTCACGCGAAGTTGAAGTGCATCGCGAGTATAGAATGTCTCGATGGGCTTCTGAATTAGCGACTGGTCGACGGTGAGGGCACGAACGATGTCGACAGGGAGGTAGGCCATGGTCGTATGCACATGGTTGCACGCGGCACCTGGGTACCCAGAAATTCGCCGCCATACGATATCATCGACCGCTTTGGGAGCGAGGGTATCG
>JBBPQP010000031.1:0-78471 GCA_038092555.1 Boletus subgraveolens
CGAGGACGACGATGCACCCGACGCACACCCGTCCAATCGGCCCGCGAACTCTCCCTCGCTCGCAGTCCCCCTCCATCCCAGAAACTCGCCCACTCCACATACGCAAGGTCGTACCAGATCCACCCACCCTCCGTCCCCCATCGCCCGCATCAGTCTCCTCCTCCCCCGTCCCCTCCCGTCCCCTCCTCCCCGGCGCATCCGCGCCCAGGGCCAACGGCGCCCGCCCAAAATTACAGCTCCCCCTCCCAGGCGCCGTAAGCGAATACTATGCAGGCCCTTCCCTCATCCCACCTGGCTTAGACGGGGAGAACCCCGGCGGCGCTACAGTCCGCCCCTCAGACCAGATCCAGACTGCCCACCCCCCCGGCTCAAACGAGATCAGCGAGAGCACCATCAACCAGCTCGTCGCCAGTTTCGATAGAGCCACCCTCGATTCATACACCCCCACCGAAGAGTCCTCAACCCCCCAGGCATTTGGGCGGTGGTCTGATAGTGTCCTGGAAGAACTAGCTAGACTGGGCGAAGGTCAGGGCGGTGCAGTCCACAAAGTCAGAGATATCCGAACAAGTAGAATCTTTGCTCGAAAGACAATCACTACGCGCGAAGCCCCTTTGAAGCAGCTCGAGCGCGAGCTCTCCATCTCCTCCAGTTCCAAACACATCAACATCATCCAGTTTTACGGCGCCTATATGTCTCCCTCTTCCAGCGAAGTAAAGGTCATGATGGAATTCTGTCCCGGTGGAAGCTTGGAAGCTGTCAGCAAACGCATCAAAGAACGTGGCGCACGTATCGGTGAAGGTGTCACAGGCCGCATAGCAGAAGGCGTGAGCTTTCTCCACACACTCTCGTCGCTCATCCTTTGACATCCAGCTCAGGTCCTACACGGCCTCGCATACCTCCACTCTCTTCGAACAATCCACAGGGACATTAAACCCTCTAATATTCTCCTCACGGGAGAAGGTGTAGTCCGCCTAATCGATTTCGGCGTGTCCGGCGAGCTCGTCAAGTCCCTCGCAGGGACCTTTACTGGCACTAGTTTTTACATGGCCGTAAGTTTACATGACCACCGAATCTCCGTTTTGTTCACCTGCCACACAGCCCGAGAGAATCAGTGGCAAAGAGTACAGCATTCGCGCCGATGTTTGGTCGACAGGCATTACGCTCTTGGAGCTTGTGAAAAATCGATACCCATTTCCAGAGGATTTGACCTCAATCGAGTTACTCGTCTACATTACTCAGGGCGAGGTAAGAATATATACTTATCCACACTTTTTACTTGTTAATATCCCCCTTCTCAGCCTCCGCAGCTCGCTGATGAAGCTGATGTGAAATGGCCTGACGAGATGAAAGATTTCATAAAGCAAACGTATGGTTGCTGTTCATTGTTATATCATGCACTCACTCGAATTATATACCCTCAGTCTAATCGTAGACCATACCCTCCGTCCAACCCCAAAAGATTTGTTGACACACCCGTGGATCGCCAACGTCATGAAGAAAGAGGTTCCGATGGCAAGATGGATTCGTGAAGTTTGGGGATGGCGTTCTACTCAGCCCAGAAATCTGTACGTACGCTCTGCTGTGCTTGCTGCGATGCTCTACTGATGTCTGTTGGCCGTACCGATACTTAGCTCCAGCTCCAGACCCGGCTCTAGTCGAGGTCCTCGCACTTCAACACCATAGAAATGTCTCAACAATAGTCTTCCCCCTTCAGTCGCCTGTTCTTTGTGTCGTGTGTGCAGCAATCGCACTTGTATTCATCTGCTTCTAGTCATTCCATCCACTCCAATTTTGTTTGCCGCAAAGATTTACACCAATACATTTTATATCGCTCCCCACCCATTCGCAGTATCATGGATGTATTAGTGTATGGACAGCCAATTACAAATATCCTCCTGGGTGTTTTCAGTTTGGATTCGTCAGTGCTCGTCGTCAACATCCTTGAGGCCAGACGTTCCATCTATACATGCCATTGCCCCCCGGGCTTCATTCATCATTGGTCGACGCGCTTTGCCGCTGTTCTTGCCAGTACCCTCTGCACCGTCCGTTGACACATTCAACAGCATGCTCATCTCAATCCTGAGCTTGCCATCTCGCACTCTCGTGGCCTTGTAATGATCTCGTGGCCCTGTGGAGTCATGCGGATGATGCGTGCTTTTAGGCGGCAGGCCATGGCCTAGGCCCAGGTCCGTAACATCACTGGTGCTCGTCATCATGAGGCCAGATGCGACTCGGTAAGGCACCGTACTCGTGCTATGCCTCAGCTCATCCGCATTGGAGAATACAAAAACAAAAATCCAAGAGGTATCATGAAGAGAAGACCAACGTGTTTGACTCATGATGAGCACTGTGGTGTAGGGGCACAGGGCCTGGTAACTGGTTGGGAGGAGCAAATTGTATGAGAGGGGTTGAAGAGCCTCCAGATGGTATCAAGTTGTGACATCACCGTCCATGAAATATCGTCTCTGCTCAAGGGAAACCATATTTTTCTGGAAGGAAGCCATCGAGAGCACTTGCCACTTGAGACTATGTACCAAGCAAGTTAGCATAGCGCTTCAACATCAACCACACGACGCATTCTGAGCTAGAAAATCATCGCAAGAATGAGTACTTGTGGGTCGGAGAACCTGTGCTTTTTCTTCCCTGGGGCATTTTGAGCAGTGATGGAGTGTAGTGGGGAGTGGTTTCCGCAGCAAACGGTGAATTGGTTTCGCAGGCGGAGATGGTTGCTTTCTACGAGCTGTAGTCGATTCTGCCCGTCTCCTCTTGTTTGGTCTTCCTCCTCCTTGAACATCACGGATCTTCTCGGAAACGGCGTAAGCGATAGGCGGATTCACATACGCTCATTCAATGGCTCGTCAACCAAAGTCTTGCTGCCCAACCACACCGCAGTGTACGACCTTTGTCCTCTCCAATGGGATTTTAGCGCAAAAGACGACTATTTCTGAGAGGTCAACCACCGTAATCGATCCTGTGCGACCAGTGAATGGGGTTATCGGAAATATCCCATAAACGTGGCCACTAGTCCTTGTTCCCATCATTGTGGCGCCAGCATGATCTTCTAAAGATCGACAGACCATCATCGGAGGACTTATAGATGGCGGCGAACCTATTGTAGACTGGCCTCACAGGAACGGAAAAGTCCCGTTCTGTATCAGGACGGATCTATGGCCCGACGTTGAAGGGATTCCAAAACAGGAACGATAAGACTCGTCCCCACGAAAGGAGCCCGCGGTCTTCCGTATACACTTCATACTGTGCGGTGCCAGTGCAATTGGGATACACCGTCGACTTACACACCGTTCCCCTATGACCCCCATTCAAGCGACCGGATCCACGTCATTCCCTCAACTGCATCCCAAAAGATGGTGCTGAAAAACATGTAGAAAACGGGGGGTAGGCACTGTGTCCTTGCACTCCAGCGCCCACGGTAAATGTGAACCAGGACCCACAAGACAAAGAAGGACATACCGAGTCAGACTATCTCCATCCATATGAAGTACACTAGATGTCCAAGCAGATTGGCTCCGCGTGCCGGACCGTGTTCAGAGTTCAGAGCACAATTGATATTTCCGCCGTGCACGGCGCCGCAGCGTCAGAGGCCGTTACGAACATTGATCGAGATCTGTCGGTCGGGGCTAGCAAGAGATATATGGATCCTGTCAAGAAGATAACAAAAGGCTGTGAGTGACGACAAAGAGGCTCTGCGACTCAGCCTTTTGTAGAACGGGCACGAATATGTACTCGTTAGCCCCATCAGAGTAGTTACACCTCAAAAATCAAACTGTCTGAAAGCAAATCATAAGCGATCCCGCGAACATTTGCCGGGCGGCGTTCGAAACTTCGAGCGGGCAGTACAAGCGACGACACCTTTAGACTTGAACCACGATGATCGCGATCCCTCGAGTCGCTTGAGCAGAAGTCCCGGAAGAAGAAGGGCTTCATTTTTGCTGCCGACCGATCGCCTACGGGTAGCCCTGAAGGCCAACTGGACGGGGCAAAGTTTGGACACTTTGACCGTCACACGACCTCTCGTCGCTTGGAAATCAAACTTTTACCGTATCCTCAAGTTAGTGTTCCTAACCAAGCCAAATCGCCCGTGGGCTTATCCAATTTGATTGAGAAGACGTGAATATCTGGCGCTGAGGTTGGATCTCAGGTGCCTGTGTACGGGAGCTCGTAATCTTACTCTCGCTGACCAGCCACGTGAGCCCTGCTTTCAAGTGGAAGGTGGAGTTCTGCTCAACAGCCACAGCCTTCTACCTATCTCGTTGCTGTAAGTTACTGTTCAGATTCCCCGCCGCCACCGGTTGTTTGATCGTTGATGACTGCGCTGGCACTTCAAGCATTCCGCCCTCCATGTTTCCATGAACACAGATGTTTCATCTTTTGCTATCACTGAATCAATCAGAGTTTAATGCGGCTGAAACGTGTCGTTCTTCAGTGCTGGCCTGTGCTTACGGGGCTAATTGCTAGTACAGCGGCGTACAGTCCACATTATTGGGCTTCTGACGGCGGATCTACGGAGGTCGAGGGAGGCTAATTTTGAAGGAGCGACAGACTAACGAGAGGTCTCCATCTTTAAAAAAAGAAAACGAAGCACAGCGTTGTGGCATTCCAATGCTGTGCTTCAATTTGGGATGGATTTCATGCAGGGTCATCGAACAAATCCCAAATTCGACCCCGCCAGAGGGTAGCTTCATTCCGGACGGTCCAGCCTTACCCCATCAAGTTGCCCCAGTGGTGAAACAGAACCTTATGTGGGTTTTGCGGCCCACCGGAAAATTCCAAATAGTTTTGCTGAACGCGCATTCGCACGTTCAGCTGCATGTCAGAAATCGTTCCCGAGTCTATTCCAATGGTTCTCGACACGGTGGCACTTGGTGCTTATTGGGCAAAAGACGGCCGGCAAATTCCAGACGGCGGAGGTACGATGGGTCACAATTTGGTACGCACGCTGTCAAAACTAGCCTTATTTTGAGTGATGAATACATATTTTTAAGGCTTCGCGCTGATGAGTCTAAAGCCTGAGAGAGAGAACCCTACCATCAGCTAGTCGGACCGTAGCATTGTACACGGGAATATGATGTTGTGTACGTGATCTTGTTAGACAAACAACCAAAGGGGGCCCTTGCCTGAGAAACAGTCTGGGCGAGCACGTTCTGGGACTGAAAGTGTCAGTACATTGTTTGAATTTAAAGAATCAAGAGAGACTTCACACGAGAATCGTACCTTGGACTGCGAAAGACCTCGGTCTTAGCTCGGCAAGTATCGGTGGAGGTAATGTCAATCAAAAAGCATCGCGGTCATCCACTATTTTTTGTTGGCTATTTTTATGATATGATCAACACGTCTGTTAGAAACGCGCCCTTTTTTTCCAGTGGCTGGACTTTACGGGCAGACGTTCTTGTAAGCCTATCACATACGCAGCGAGCTGCTCGTATTAATTGAAGGATGTGTGAACGCAGTGCTGAGAGTGGATGTGTTGCTACACAAGACGTGTCAGATCAAAACTGAATGAGAGGAGACGGAGGTGTCGATCGAATCATGATGTACATCTGGCGATCAAATTGGACGTGTCATAAGCCGCAGTGCCTCGATTATTTTGGTGACTGAGCTAGCGGCCCAGCGGGTGACCGAGCAACCAAGAGATGTGACGCCTGCGATTGACTGAGAACAAGCCAGCGGGAACACCTGACTAAATGATATAAAACGCCGCGGGGATGGAGATTAGGGTGGAGACGGAAGACACGCTGGAAAAGACAGTGTGTACGTGAACAAACACGATTGATGGTACGGGGACCTGGGGTGTGTGGACTATATGAGGTGTGAAACCTTACATGTGTCCTGGATCACACCGGAGTACCATGATGCTGATAGCGGCATTCACATGTGCGCGTTTCTGATTACGGTAAGGTGAGGAAGTTGTACGGCGGACGAGGAGTGTGGGTTTGAATTGTTGGTCTACCGCAGTCCCGCATGTTACGAGGATGCAGGGAGGGCGATTGCGTTGCATCAATGGCGGACATGAACATGACACTGACATCTCGACATTGAGGGCGGGCTGCAGGTGCAGGGACATGTCACGTCGGGATATGTCGCCGACGTGTTTCCTAAAGCGGACAAGTTGCGCCATCAATCATACAAATCCCAGCCAAATCACTCTCGTTTTGGGGTTCTCCGAAGCACAAGGCGGCGTTTTGACAGGGGAACCCCCCCTGTTATGGCAGGGATCGTCAAATTTGCACGAATACGCCACGCGTGGCACGAGGGTGGGCTCGTTACTGGACGGACGGGCGGGGACGAGGAGGACGGCGAGCTCGTACGTCGTGTTGAATATTGTGTATTTTTCCCACTTATTGACACCACGCAAGGAAACCTGACATGGAAGTCATGTGTGGAAATTTTATTAAAAAAACCCCCACTTTCCGTATACGAAATATTGTTATGGCAGACTGAAAATGCCATCTGTTACAACGCAACACGACCCTTAGATCTGAATTTAGTGATCCAGGCCGATTTCCGGGTCCGTCACAATGGTGTCGTCTCCGTCCATTTTCCACCCTCTGACCTTCCCTGCTTCTTCCTTGGAGGGATCCTAGTATAAAACAATGAAGGATCAGTCTCCCGAAAACCTACCTCCCATCACAAGCCCCATGGCCGATATTACCTAGTCCGTACTCTCCCCTCCCCCCAATCCCGCCATGCTAACCTCTTCTCTTCCTCTAGCCCGTCCACCCCTGTTAACGCCTACATCCCCCCCGCCAGTTATTATCCCCAGTCTCATGGCGGCGGTCATGTCCACGTAGTGGCACCCCAACCTCGCAATGAGCCCCAGCAGAGAAAGCGCCCAAAGTACACCAGAAGCAAGACTGGGTGCCTCACTTGTCGCGTCAAAAAAATTAAGGTGAGCATGCATACGCTGCTACCGACCCAGGCTGGACACCGCTCCACTAGTGCGACGAGACCAAGCCCATCTGCATGCGCTGTACCCATGGTCAACGAGACGTAAGTACTCGTGCCGATGTTCGGCACTTGTTCATTCGCTCATCATCCTGTGACCTATCCAGTGTACTTGGCCCGAGGGCGTGCCCACCCGGAAAAAGGCCACGCCGCGGAAGGAGAGTGTCGATGGCCGGCCCTCGACAGCAGAGTCTTCTGGTATATCCGAGACGTCCACTCCTCCGACTCGCGATAACACCCCACCACGGCGACCTCAAGGGGATTACAGCTTACCCCCGGTGGTAACGCGTCGTCACAGGTGTGTACAAGTCTCATTTTCAATTACATCCATTCAACGTGTTTTGCAGCGAGTCGTTTGTGCCACCATTGGGCCCAGATCACGAACTTGCCCGCCGACAGATGTAAGTCCCGTTCTTGGTGAATCTCGCTTAGAGCCTCATAGTTCACAGCGCTCCACACCCTTATCAACTTCATTCTTCTCAAACGAACGTTTTGTCCATGATACCCGAAATGCCTGCATACCAGTCGTCCCGCTACGATCCTGCTTACGGCGGAGCTGTGCCTATGCACACGGGCACTCGTCTTCCGGGCCATTCGCACCCGTCGAGCCATCCACTTCAAATGCGCTCAATGACACAGCAGCACCAGCCACAGCAACCCCAGCACTGGACGCAGCCTCAGATGCTTCCCCCGCTAAATCCCATGGAGCCATTTGTAAGTGCTTGTTCCACATCTTTCAATTATTCAGTCGGCGCTCAATATTATTTAGTTTCACCAGGAGAGGAACTTGGTGGGGCATTCGTCTAATGATCACCACCCTAGATACCAATGACAATGATGATTCCGTCTGTTTTTTTTTCTCTAAAGATTCCCCATTATTTCGATATATCCTTAGCACCATCATGGCCATTCCATCTGAGAATCCCATTGTCGCTGCTAATCTCCCACTTGTTCTGGATCGGCCGCGAGGAACAAATACGTCAACTGAGGCTTTGCATAATGCGCGTTTGGGAGTCGCGGCGAGTCATCAGCCATTGATCATTCTTATTATCGCGATCAAGTGTGACGGGAACGAACTGCGAACACGCTTAGACTTGCTCTCACCTATCGAATGAAGTCTAGACAGCTACTTGCAAGGCCGTGTACTACTGCATGAGGAACTCAAAGCGATCCGTCATTAGCAGCGTGCATGTCTATTTCGTTGATAGACGTGAGTCCTGGGAAACGAATTATAAGCTACTGCATCGCTAATGGCCGGGTAGATAGTCTCGAGTCGCCAGAATTGGGTGAAGAACTTGTATTCAAGGACCCTGCTCAATATCCGAGGAATAGCGTCGGCACTGCTCTCGCGTGGGTCTCATTTTCAGACGGGGACAACGGATGAGAAAACCAGGGCACGTCTACTGCTGGAGATCCTCGCGGTATTCAACATCGCAGGTAGCGATCGTCACTATCTTGTGATCAATTCATGTTCATGGTCAATGAAGAATGCATTTCTGCCGGAAAGGAGCTCGGCGATCGTTCTGTCGGGATTCCGTAAATGATGAACAGACATGAATTCCGCACCCTGGAAATCGAGGCAATTAATGATCCGTGTAGGCTGGACAAAGGTGAGGGAGTCGTCTCATATTTCGATCAAGCATTCGGAACTTCCCGCATGTTCATACCTGCACTTGCATGAGTACGTCTATGATCAACTTCTGAGTTGATGGCTTTCACAGGTGGCCAGTTTCGTCTCACGGCCCTTCGTGGCGGAAACAAGATAACGGAAGGCATGGAACCATGGAGTGAGAGTTCACGCTCGGGTATCACCTCCGAACGCCATGAATTGTATAATTCGTTGGAGACTTGGGCAGATCCGCGCGATAACATTCCTCGACACGTACATACAGGCAACCTTGTGTATCAGAAAGCTGCACAGGTCTGTATCGCTTCCTTTCGAATAGAACCTGATCACATGGCCTTTTCCGTCCTACGTGACGTTCTTCAGGTTGCTCCGACCGATCGATCAGTCCAGTCCTGCTGCGACACGATCCCGACCCTGTGTTTCGAGTGTACATGCAGTGGCATGGGGAGAGTACATTTTACATCTTAATGACGATAACGTTTTTCCTTCTCACATTGCTGTTTATTTACGCAGATTGATGTGGCCTGTCATACCAGCTGCCTGTCACGCATATGGTAGGAACCGTGCTCGAGTCGGAGAATTATTCAAATCATTCAGGTGTGTGTTTGTGTGATCTGCGCAGTACTTACTCGGTATATGCGGTACATATATCAGGGTTACGCTCGGTGGAGTTTCGCTTATGA
The DNA here is from genome assembly GCA_038092555.1 of Boletus subgraveolens. NCBI lineage: Eukaryota > Fungi > Basidiomycota > Agaricomycetes > Boletales > Boletaceae > Boletus > Boletus subgraveolens. Next base: position 9,274 of record JBBPQP010000031.1, read on the forward strand.
TATAAACTGACCGCCCTATTACTACCAGGTTACTATGAAATACAAACTTTGGAGCAACTTGTTGTCCAGGTGTGATCGTATCTCGTTAGGTTGACGGCTGGTGTTCACGTGTCTCTCTTATCATGCAGGTCTCGAAAAGGCTGGATCAGGGATTGCCAGGTGCCGACTGGCGCTCGGTCATGAAAGATCTGCAGCTGGACATCCGTGCTATGACCAAGTACAACTTTTACTCCGGGACCTCGTTGCGACGTGTGTGTACGTGTATGTAATCTCATTGTTGGTAGGTGCCAGCAATAAGTGGTGAGGCTGACACGGCTTGGGAAAAGCTTTCGAAAAAGAATTCAATCGGTCTCACTCAAACCTGGCTGGTGACCAGCTGGTGCCTGGCCAACGAGGCTGTTCTTTTTGTTTAGACAAACTGATGGCGTATTTGATGACTAATTTCAAAGAACGTTTGACGGGCCAAGCACGGAGGCTGTGGATGAAACTAGGGCAAATTCGTGGACAAAAAAATAAAATAAAATAAAGTACAAGCTGGAAGGAGTTGCGAACCTGACTGGGCATTCTCGGAATCCGAACCCCCGTCCTGCAGCTGTTGTGATGTGCGGTCTTGTACGCAATCAGATCCTCTTGGGAGGTTCGCGTTATGATGCTGACGTGTTTGCAGCGAGGGTCGGTGAATGGATGCCAGCAATGCATTACGGCGGTCAAGACCAGGCCATTCAGGTCGCATCATGTGTCGGTATCTCCGCCCTAAATCTACGGCGGTATCAGGTGATTTATGGCGTACTCTTTCAACCAAACCTGTTGGAGCAAATCAGTGTTCAGCGCAGCAGTGATCCTGGCCAATTATTACCTGGTTAAGGCGCCGCGATCTACTACCGGTGCTTCTTGATGCGCCCTTATCCAGTAAGCAACCTCTGGCTTCCCCGTCTCGTGGCATAGCCCACTCTGTCCTGATGTGGCTACCCGCTCAATTGTATATTGCAGTGGCGTATTCATAAAACAGTCTGGTGACCAGACGACTCCAAACATATTGAATGGGGCTTCTCGACATTTTGACAGTGGCGTCGCCCAGCGACACAACTGATCAACAATCTCAATCATGTCAATTTGTTTTACAGGTCCGCTTTGTTGTCAAACATGATTGAACTACCTCGGAGATTGGGTACGAATAGGGTTTGCGCCGCAGGGGCTGAGTTCAGGTGGCCTTCTATCTCCAAATAGGATACGCAGCATGACACCCCCGTTCGTCCTCTCTCTGTGTTTTTTTATCTTATTCGTTTTATTTTCACGACGTAAAAGGTGCGCACGGGCGTTATCGGATAAGAAAACGGGCTAGCACGCATGCACACATGTACATGTGGTGTAGGTCACCAAATGAAAATTAGCGGGAAAGGCTAGTACCCTGCGGCATCGACGAAAACAGGCGTATAGTTAATCAGTAGGGTGCCTACTAAACAAATTTGATCTGGATGATCGGACACTGCCCAATTATTACCCGACTGGGGTGTTCGCTTCGAAAAAATGGAATCGTGGAGGGACGATGAACAAGTTGCTTACGGCCACAGGCGACCCCAAATCAACGTTCTCGACATTGCCGTAGAGCTCCGACATTTCGCCCTTGCAGAAAGCTGTGATCGTCCGGTGGTTAAAGTTGACTTGTCAAGAGACTTCGGGGCATGAAATCTTGAAACACGGAGAAGTTTCAAGCTTATTGTTGACGTCTCATTAGCCTTCATTTCTGAACCGAGTAGTCAGGTTTACATAAGCTCGTAGATTCGTGATAAGATTTGGATAAACATGTTGGCATCTACTCCACCTCAAACTTCCACGCAGACTCATTCACAATGGGTTGGTTGAATAGATTATGAATGATGTATGACTATTTACCTCAGCGATGCGACAGCTTCAGCAGAGGAAGTCAACCTGAACGCTCCTCATCCACCACACCAAAACGCCATCGAAGCGTTCAATCACGTCTTACACCGGATCAAGCATGAAATCATTCACTCTCGTCATGATTGGGACAAACACGAGCCGAAGATGTGGTCCCGCGCAGCGGGACTTAGTGACACGGAGCTCACACACTTTACGATTGAGCAAGATCTCGTTCAAGTGCGCAGCGGATCCGTCAGCTATGGCACCATCATCCTGGGGAAAATCAGTATTCCAGCTGTGAACGACGAGCTGGGACGGGGATATGTTCACGTCAGGTGCGTGGGCCAACATCGGTCTCTGGCTTCCCCCGAAAGACGGCCGCACGCCTGCCAACATACGGGCATCTGTGTGGTGTCGGTCGTATTGTCATGAGTTATTCGTAAAGTGATGACTTAACGGCGTATTTCCTTTTTCTCTTGATTGCATTCTCTCTCGTCCATTCCGCAGAATCCACGACCCTCCTAACAGGGTAAGTGCGACCAGCTGATTCTTGACCGTCATCTGGTCTCACGAGTTCATTTTATCCTGATAGGGCGAAGAGGATGTTACGTTCCACTCCATCCTGCATGTGGAGGGCAAACGGGATGCTGCTGGACACCCGCATCTCTGGCGGGCGATTCAGACTGAAGACTACCCCCTCGAGTTCTTCAACGACTGATTGATACGTCTCTTTCATGTTTCGTTTGTAGCCAACTCTGTATCCTTTCGCCATCCTCCCCTTTTTTGACGAAACGGTACCTGTCACAACCATGTGCCAGGCTGTCAACGAGTTATCATCACATGTATCTTGTTCACTCGACGGATCTACACTTTTTTTTCTGTGTGTTTCTGCCCCCTTCTCCGCGGACTCTTTTCCACCTGGATCTCTTCACTCATTATGCCAACGGCTTCCCACCGTTGCGAGAGGTATGGAATCGTTACGTTGATGTGTGTTACTCCCCGCACCGTGTGTGTCGAAGCGCTTGCCTTTGGGCGACTCCGTGATACCCTAGTGCCTTGATTGCTTGAAATCGCCCTACCCACGCCGGCCCCGACATCGTCGCTGGTTTCAAATCGTCAGCTCACCCTTCTTCTTTCAATGTGGGTTGACCGCCCCGTGTGAGACCTTCGGCCGAAGCACAAAAGGTCACATGTAAACTTGTACGCGTGATTCAGAGCAACGACGTGCTTACTAATGATTTTTGTTACCTAATCACCATCGATGAACGTTTGAACAACCACCCACGAAGCTCTTCAAGTCCCTTGTCTGTGTTGGTGTTGGTGGACCTTGGTTACCTGGCATTGGACAGGGGCACAAATACGTTATTTGGTTGCTCCTAGTTCTCACTGTCAATGTCCAGTGTCAGACTATAGCTACATATCTGCAATAACACTCTATCATTATCACCGCCACTAACACCACTAACATCACCATCTCCACCATCATCGGCCGCAACCCCCCTGAGGACAGTGCAACAGCATTGGGTCTCGATCCTGCCCAACTATTCACACGTTTCTCACTCTGTTCCACCCAACTCTGCCCGGAGATAAGAGGCATCGAACATTCCAATTCTTTTTCTGTCCTCATTTTCTCATCCTCGTTCTGATGGCTCTGCTTAAATGCTAGTCCGGTTAGCGTCCCGCCCGGCACCTTCCTCTTCCCCCTTACATCATACCGTTCCACTAGGGTGGTGATTGTGGAGCGCTAGTTTAGCCAGCATGCCACTTGCAGTATGATATCATCACGAGGGGCCAACGAGTTTATGCCTAAGCTATAATTACGGTGTAGTAAGCCGAACTTACCATTTGCCCTTTGCCATGCGTACTAGGGCTATTTGGGTCGGTTCTCGTGAGATGCGCAGCAGCCAACAACACACGCTCGAAAGCAGAAGTCTATAGGGTATGGCAGGTAGTACATTTTACAAGAGAGCAAAAATGTTCAGAGACATCGCTCGACGCCGCCCCTTCGACCCCCCGCCTCGTCACAACATACACATACAAGGCAAGTAGGCAAGATGATAGAGAAGCGATGAAAAAAAACATATAAAAAAGAAAAAGTAGATATCTACAAGAGACACAGGAGTCACATGTTGGAGATTCCGGTACACGCGCTCGATCAGGCATCGTCATTGAACGTCCATACGCTACTCGGGGGAACCACGCCATGCGACACAAAATATTGCGAACCCGTATACACGTATAAACCATTTGATGGTACGGGCAACGTCGCCAGCACCTTGTCGTTCTGCGCGCCAGTGAAGGTGGCGAACTGACCGGGCGGGGGCGTAGATACGTCCATGAAAGTGTTCATTTGTACGGTACGATCGCCAAACGACGATTCCGTCGGGGTCGGAGAATAGCTAAGTCCCGGGGTCGACGGGCTGGAGCTGTAGGCTGTTGGGCTGGCGTTGTCAGTTCCGCTTATACGCGGACCTTCCAAAAATAGGCTTCCGGCCGGTACAGTCGAACACCTCCTGAGTGGAGAAACCTTCGAACCAGGGGGCGAAGGAACAGTACAGAAGGGCGGAGATCCATCCGTATCGCTAGCCGTGTGTGCCATGGGAGAACGTCCAGATAGAAGGATGTCGCTTTCGCTCTTACTCTTTGTGAGAGCACGTCCTGAGGCGGATTGCGCTGCAGGCAATTTGCCGACCCAAAGACGCCACTCGAGAGCTGCTCCGAGCGCGCGCTCGCATCGGCCAATCTCCCGCGGCGGGAGACCGGAGAGCTTGGCCCATGCGCGATTCGAATAGCATCGGTCTTGCATGAATTTCGATGCCAATATCAGGGAAGCGAGAAAGGTGCGTCGGGGACAGAGAAGCGGAGACGGGAGGGGGGGGAGAGGGGGGAGGGAAGCGTTATTTATCCTTGACTTGTGATCCGGCATCTTGTCAGCATCGAAACCCGGTTCCATTGAGAGCGAAGCATCAGCGTCGCACGACATCGGATTGATGCGCACGGTGGCGAGTAAATTGTTGAAGGAGGATACGTCGGGGGAGGTGGCTGGACCGCTAAAATCGGCGTCGTAATCGATGGCGACCTCGTCTTGGGATATCCGATCATCATCCGATCCCACGGGGGAGGAAGATGAGAAGTTTTGCTTCTCTTTCTGAACGAGATCCGGGACCTTTGAGCGGATGGCTTCGAGGTAACATAGTGCTGTTTGAAGCACGGTTCCTGACGTCCGTGAGCGGCGGAGAACCTCGTGGACGAAACCTTTGATCGATGCGATATCGCACCGCTGGAGTTGTGGACAAGCAACGGGCTGTGCTGAATATGACTGGAGCGATGAGATAACGGGAGTGGGTTGTGTCGTCGGAGAGATCGGAGAGGGCAGCTGAGTGTTGCGGGAAGTGGAGTGAAGTATATTGGGCCCACGCAGATGATCCGAACCTGACGTCGGGGCGACCATTGGGCGTCCCGAGGTCAGGAACACGGTCGGTATGTCTTGGTGAGGCCATATATCGCATAGTGATTTGACGGCTTGGTCTTTATCGCAGGAAAGACCTAAATAGACGAACTAGGACGGAATGAATGCGGCTCACCAACGAGACTGAGGGCAAACTTTGATTTTTGGATATCACGGAGTTTGGACTCGCGGGTTGGAAGGTGGGGGTGACGTGGACGGTCTGCTTCGGAGAGAGAACAGAGAGGAGAGACGGAAGACGTAGATGAAGCGGGCGTAATGAGATAGGCAAGGGGCGATGAGCGAGGGGGGATAGATTGGAGCGAAGTATGATAGGGTTGCCAACGAACCCTTGTATGCGAAGTTGACGGGGAGCCCCGATGGGGCAATGAATGAGTGGGGGGTCGAACCATGAATAAGACGGAGAAACGGTGCGAAGAAGTGACGAGGCGGGAGTACGGGCGCTTGGGCGGGTTATCTAGAATACAATACCGGAACCATTAACACTGTAAAGTACGTTGGGGGCGACGAATAAAATCTGAGCTTTGACGGAGACGGTTTGGCGAATAGGACTGGCAAATCGGACTATGGCGTGCGGACACATTGCGACGGATGTTGGGTTGCAAGGACGGGTCTAAAGTCTACAAGACTCTAGGACGTCCTTGGGCTGTATAGGAGTCTCCTTGTCGAGGAGAATGCTATACAATGGGGAAAAGCTGGCACTGAGCGTTTGATGTGGAAGCGAGGGGGGGGAGAGGGAGGAATTCTAAATACTCTTGTGTATAGTTGACTCGGGCGCTCTAAAATGGAGGAGTCACTCCCACCCCTGTCCCCCTGACACCACATCACGGGGTCCACTTGTCGCACCGCCCGCCCCCGTCGTCGCCGCCGCGTTTGAGTCGATCGTGACTCACTTGTACGCACTGCTGCAAATGCGTGCATCAGGCGAGCTCGATTACTACAGCGCGTGGCGGTTCCGCTTCCACCTGTATAACCAGTTCTTGTTGTTCTTGTCCTTTTTCGGGAGCTGAAACGGTGTCTTGCCAAAGTTGTCATTCTCTTGCGCAGTCGCCCTTTGCACTGCAGATAGGAGAAGGTCTGCTGTCATCCCCCTATATCAGGTCCATCGTCGGGTGTCACAGCCTCTGATCGAGTAACCTTGCGCTGTACACATGTTCATCATCCCTACCCACGCCCTTCCGTTCCCATCCGTCACGGCCCGGAACTAGGCTGGTCGGTCTATACCCAAGCTTGCATTGATACCTTGTTCATAACGCATCGAGCGTTGAGCACAAAGACTAGCATTCGGCTATGAGCTGCCATCCCAGACATAAATTACTCCCCGTCACCGTTCTCAGACGAACGGTGGCCCATCAAATAGAACAGTTCTGCGCGGAAAAAAGGATTGGGAAACTTGCGAGCATCTGCATCGACCCTGCCCTGAGTGGACCAATCACGGTTTGTAGATTATTATACCTCGTACGTACAGCAAAGTGCCACTCTGCCCGAGGACCCCTGATCATGTGTTTGACCCTCGTTTGTCTCTGCCCCATTGCAGTGCAAACAGTGCTAGCATCACAAGTCGTGTCCGTATACTGATTGTTTGTTGAGTAGATCAACATTCTAAGCGGCCATGAGCGTATTGTGCGTCCGCACAAGGATGTCGATGGGCATCTTCAGAGTGTTACCGGCGTTATGTGGTCCCAGAACAACGCGATTCCAAAGTTCAGGTATGAACTTTGGAATCGCGGTATTCTAACGTTCATGGGCGGCAATAGTACATAGCAGCCAATGGAAGGATAGCTAGCATTTATCTTCCTCCCTGTTCTCTCTCTCACTTCTGGATGCCCAATCCATCACTCATTTACTCATTTCATTCATTCTGTTGCAGATCTGAACATGAAAGTCCCAGCGTCATTCCTTGCAGTCCTTTTCACTCTCGCTGGTTCTGTTGGGGGACGCGCTAGTGGAGGCAAGCCTGCTTTGATAGCAAGACATGCCCGCGCCGCGCGCGAAGCGGTCTCTTCAGTCAGCAGAGGTCATATCAACACCTACACGCACGCACGCCGAACCTGCAAGCCAAGGTTCACGGTGAGTTCCACTGGCTTGTTCCTCTCGTCGTAGAAGAACAGGTATGCTGTATTTTCGTTGTAATCCAATGCTGATTGGAATTCGGGCTATGTTAGACCAGTATCGTCCCATCCATGTTACCACCCATGGTGTCGACTAGTGTCTCCGCATTAGTCGATACGTTCCCTAACGCACCTTCAACCTATTCTACTCCCGTTACTCCACAACCTACGTCTTCCTCAAATAGTGATCTGTTGGCGGCAAACGCTGGTCCCATCGACGGTCTTGTCAATGTTGTATCACCTGGTTCTTGCGGTCCGAGCGGGGCCACTAGTATGGATTGTCAATCATTCGTGTCCATTCGTGTTTGACGTGCACTTTAGCGCAAATAACCGCGTTGAGCGGACCCAATGGGAATATTGATTTCTTGAACTGTGGCTTGACAGCAGGAGGGTGGACTCCTCCTCTCATACTTGTCGACGGCATTGTCGGCGTCGAACTCTCCCAGGTCGCGTATAATCCCGGATCCGCTTTCTCTGACTGCAAAGGTTTCGTCCCTCTCTTCGAGAAGTATAGTCAACAATACGGCGGTTAGTTCTCGTCGAATTTGGACTGGTCACTGAGTACTAAGCATCGGAACTAGTCCCTGCTGTTATACTTGCATCATTCGCAATGCAGGAGAGCTCTTGCATTCCTACCACTGTTGGAGGCGCTGGTGAGCAGGGTCTGATGCAAATCACCGTCGATAAATGTGGTGGTGCACCCGGCGGCAATTGCCAAGACCCTGTAGGTGCTCTCACGTTGGCAGTATGTCGCATGTTGACAGTGGGTTTCTTCAGGACTTCAACATCCATAAAGGAGCTCAGTTCTTCTCGCAGACTCTTGACAGCGTAAATGGCGATCTCCTTCTAGCAATTGGTCACTACAATGGTTGGTACAAGGGTTTGACATACGTGAGTTTCCTGTGGACTAGGTGGCCAGGCAATTGAACGTCTCCAATAGGCGGAGGCAACCGCTGCCGCTCAGAACGGCAATTGCCGCGAGCAAAACAATCTGGACTAGTGAGTGTTACTTCGGCGGGCGTACCTCGAGGCTGATCATCCTACTCAGCTTGCACCAATTTTTGAATGGGTGGATGCAGGACATCAACGCCTACGAGCACAGCCCACCTCTCGGCAAATACTTCAACCTCAACGTTTGCTCGAGCTGAGCCATGTCCTTTCCGCCACATCCGTGGGTCCCACGAATGCGATAGCTTGGCGAGTATGCTGGGACGGCTTTGTCGCCCTCCGTAATCTCTCCGACTGACCTGTTTTCGTGTTGGTGTTGGAATTCGATGTGTTTAGTAGCTATATTTTCGTCGTCCGGTCGCTGCGTACTCAGTTTCTTTTGTGAACGTGAAAGCTTAGGTGGAAAATATGACACAGCCACCGATCGTGAGATGATAGTATTTGATGCCTTTCTCAGAAGAAAAATCGACGGATTGATCTGGCGACTGAAACTCTGAGACATTATCACGGCTTTGACATATCTTTACCGATCAACAGAGCAGAATGAACGATGCTTCATCGTCGTCCTCGACATCCCCCTCACCCACTTCGACCTCGCTAACATCGCTGCCCTCGCCTGAGTTACAGACACTGAGTCTGAGAGACGTGACCGATGAAGACAGGGCACAGGCTGCAAAGCTAAAAGCAGAGGCCAACAAAGCGTTCACAAGTATGTACTCCCGTCCGATCAGTCATAGCAGCCTGACAATGAGGCGTCCAGGTCATAACTTCACAGTGGCCGTCAACCTTTACTCAAAGGCTATCGAGCTGAATCCCAGGGATGCCACCGTCTGGTGCAATCGGGCTGCTGCGAGAACGAAGCTGGAAGAATACGGATTTGCGCTCAACGACGCGTGTGAGTAGATCTTGCGTTTCGACCCGGTCACGCGAGATTCATGACGAACAGCCAAGGCAATTGAGGTCGATCCTAAGTATGCAAAAGCATATTATAGGTGCGTCTGGCCTGTTCTCACGTGTGTTGACATGCATCGTTCATTGCGCACGTCAGACGAGCAACGTGTTACCTTCAGATCGCCAAACCTCAGTTGGCGGTCGCTGATTTCAAGAAAGTTGTCGCTCTAGAACCAAAGAATGATGTCGTCAGATCGCAGCTGACAGCAACTCAAAAGCTCGTTCGGAAAATCGAGTTCGAGAAGGTGTGAAATCTAGGCCTAGGTGTTACTATTCATGCCGAACGCGTTTTAGGCAATCGAGATGGAAGAAGAAAAGGATGCTGTGGAGCGCTGTTTGGAAATTATAGCACAAGGTCTGCCGGAGCGTTCATCTGCGCAGCCGCATTTGTTAACGAACAAATTAAATAGGTGGCTGCGACGCAGAGAACGATTATGCGGGTCCGAAACTAGATGTGACCGAGGACGGAAAGTATACAATCACTCATGGATTCATATTAAGCATGATCGATTGGTTTAAGCAAGGCAAGAAGCTTCCGCGGAGATATGCCTGGGAGATCGTTCTCGGCGCCCATTCGTCTTTTGTGAAAGAGGACAGCCTGGTCAATCTCGATCTCACGGACGGGGTAACCTGCGACGTCATTGGTGATGTCCACGGTGTGTTGTGAGATTGAACTCTGGCGGTGTCACGAACCAACGCACATCTCATTTAGGGCAATTCTACGATTTGCTGCATCTGTATTCGCTCACTGGACCGCCCTCACCTGATCATTGCCTATTGATGAACGGCGATCTGGTTGACAGAGGATCCTGGTCTATCGAAGTGATATTGACTGCATTTGCCTATAAATGTAAGTACTGACTGAGTTACGTCGCTTTCCATAGTGGTTGAAGGACGTCAGGGCTATACCCTACCCGAATGTTCATCAATAGAGGCAACCATGAAGCCAAGGAGATGAACCGGACGTATGGCTTCGAAGGAGAAGCCAAGCACAAACATGGGGAACAGACATACAAGGTGAGGCAGTTTAAACTCGGTTTTTTCAAAGACTGAGTCGCCAAACTTAGCTTTTCGCCCATGTATTTACGGAGAGTGCGTGGCTCAAGGCTAGACGTCATCTGAAAACCTGACGGTTCATGTAGTGCCTCTGGCAACTCTGATCAGTGCAACAAAGTCGTCTACAGACATCACCCCGAAGACAATATTATCCCCGGAAAAGCTCAAGCGTTACTTTGTCGTTCACGGTGGGTTGTTCAGCAAAGACGGTGTGACATTAGAGGAGATACGGAAGCTACCACGCATCGGAAGACAACCCGGACAGGAGGGCTTGATGTGTGAGTATTTGGTTGGAACTTCTTTCAATCTCAAATGCTAAGATGCCTGACCTCTAGGCGAGGTATGCATTCAATGAAAACATCTGTGCACACTCTCACGCGACCACAGATGCTCTGGACCGACCCTCAAGATACACCGGGACGCGGGCCAAGTAAACGGGTACGTGGTTGGGAAAGTTTCCTGTCACACGTTGTCTCAGCGTGCTCCAGGGTGTTGGTATTGGTTTCGGACCAGATGTCACAAAACGCTGGTGCGACCTCAATGGCGTCACCGGTGTCATTCGCAGTCACGAAGTGCGGGAAAGTATGTAGCTTCATCATGTGGTAATCTCGTCAGTGCTCAACATGTTCTAGATGGTTATGCCATTGAGCATGACGGACTATGCACAACCGCAAGTCTACATCCACCAGTTCATCGTGTGGATACTCACTCTTATTCTAGGTCTTCTCCGCACCCAACTACGTCGATCAAGTAGGGAACAGGGGCGCATATGTAAGTAATTGAATGTATTCGATTTTGGCCCACTCTGACGTTGCACCAACAGATCCGCATAGACGCTGCTGGAGATCTAAAATACCACCAGTTTGAAGCACAAGCTCATCCACCCATGAAGCCGATGGCATACGCCACGGGAGGTCTGGCTAGTTTGATGATGTAGACCCCCTGGGATATCTCTGCTGCTGTGTAATCGATTTGGGTGTATGTAAGCGTGGGAACTCGTGTCTTGTCTTCCGGTACAACTGGCTGCAACTTGAATATTTCACTGCTACTGTCTGACTGTCCCATGGATAAAACGAAGTCCAAGTTAGCGGCGTTCTTCGACAACGGCGACGAAGAACCTTCGTTCCCAGTGCGATGGATAGGACCTATTTCTTTGATGTCGACGCACTCACCAATTTGCTTCATATAACCAGCAAAAGCCATTGGACGACCAAAAGTTGTCCCAATATGCTCAAGGGACTGTGCGCAAGTCTCGGCGGGAGAAGGAAAAAGAAGCAGCAGAGGCAAAGAAAAAAGAGGAAGAAGAGAACGCGGTCAAAGCGTACGCCGACTTTTTAGACGCGTTCGAGGGGGAGGAGACGGGCAGGAAGAAGGCTGGATCGACTTTCGTTCGAGGCTCAGAAGATGCGAGAACGCCTTACCAACCATCTGCGAAGGGTACGGTCGAGATTTCTTCTCGGACGAGGGTGCTGCGGGAGGAAATGGAAGAAGTGAGGAGTCGCCATATGTTTGACCCCATTGACTGATGGTCATTCAGGCCTCTCCACCGAGTAGTGTTCCGAAACCGAAAGGCAAGCGCGCCATGGATTCATTCCTCGAGGAAATTAAGAGGTATGTAGATTCGTAGTGATGCTCTCCCTCTCGTGACTTTGTGTTTAGGGAGCAGGCCTTGCGAGAGGCTCGATATTCTCGTTCTGGTAAGTCGAGGTAACACAACACGCTCGAATGGTTCCTCAGCTTTATTTGTAGCCCACGGACGATCCGTGACTGCTTTAGCAGGTTTGTGCTCGCGTGTGTCTATGGGTTGTCGTTCTCAATCAATTTCCTCTAGCTTACGAGGGTCAGAGTGGAAGTAAGGATCGAGGAGACCCTGAGGTAAGCAATGTACAAAGGCTCGTCCTTGTATATCTCGAACGGCGCTTCCCCAGACGTCCAATCTTTTCGTTGCCAATTTACCTTCCAACGTCACGGAGCAGTCCTTGGGCCAGTTCTTTGCTCGTCATGGACCCGTTGGCTCTGTAGGTTCTTACTTTTCACTTGAGCCCTCTCCCAACTTAGAACATGTCCTCAGGTTAAGATCATGTGGCCTCGTGGTGACGGCACCAGCGGTCCTGGCAGTGATATGACCACGTCAAGGCGAAATCGTAATGCTGGTCTCAGTGGCTTTGTCTCATTCATGAAACGCAAAGACGCAGAGGTTGCGCTGAGAGAAATGGACGGTTTTGATTGGGGAGGCTCGGTGCTACGGGTCGGGTGGAGCAAAGCCGTACCTATGGCAATTAAGCCGTTGTATGGTGCGGGTCCTGCCTACATGCTCTCGCTGTGTATGAAGCTCAGCCTATTTTCGTAGTTACGACTCGCCAATCCCGTTCACGCTCCCATTCCAGAGATCGACATCATGGTAGGGGAAGGAGCAGCAGTCGTTCATACTCCTCTGGACGTCGCTCACGTTCCCGTTCTGGTGGTCACGGACACAAGTCTTCCCGACGATCACAAAGTCGGTCATACAGCTACAGTCGGTCGCCTCCGCGTAGACGGCGTCGCTCGTACAGTCGTTCAAGGCGGTATGACAGTCGGAGTCCTCACCGACGTTCACACAGCGCCTCGAGGAGACGTGAAGAAGACGAGCCTGGCGTCACAGACACTTTCATACGAGCGGTAGCTGCCGAGGTTAAAGGTCATGGCCCCAAATTCGCGGAGAATCTCAAAGAGTGGGAACGGAACAATCCAAAATACGGTTTCCTCACCGAACGCAAGGTGGGTTGTTTGGTGATTGTTCAAATTATTCCTTTTACATCTGTATTACAGCACCACAGACATGCCTTCTACCGAGGGTTGGTTGAGCGCGACGACATCGTGGAACCAGACTTTGATGATGATGTACGTCCTTGTTTCTATGCATGCTTCGAATTTCATGGACACGCTCGTATCAGGGGTACAATTCGGTATATTCTACCGACTCCGCGGAGGAATCAGAGCAAGAACGTACTAAAAAAACCGTGTTGGGGAGACTCGCACGGAAGAGGTTCGAGGCGATGTTGCGCGCTCTTTCTGGCAAGCGAGGAGAACTTGCTCGTTGTATGACGTTCAGCCTGGAACATGCCGAGGCGGCTCGCGAGGTTTGTAATTAGCTGCTTCCTCGGTCCCTTGAATCTCACCGCCTTTCCCCTAGGTTTCCGATATCATCATATCCTCTTTGTTGGTGGACAGCACCCCAGTCCCACGCAAGATCGCACGCCTTCACCTTATTTGTGACATCCTCCACAATTCGGCCGCTCCAGTACCGAGTGCATGGAAGTTCCGTCAGGAGTTCCAATCACGCCTCGGCATTGTTTTTGATCACCTTTCCACCATTTATCATTCATTCCCTGGTCGCATCACCGCGGAAACCTTCAAGAAACAAATCACCTCGGTCGTGGACATCTGGGAAGACTGGATCGTTTTTCCACCAGAGTTTACGACGGAACTTCGAGCGCGGCTTGACGGCACCGGCCATGCGGAGTTAACAGCTGACCAAGAAGACAAGAGCGATGATGGGACGTCGGAAGCCCAATCGGCATATGCGTCTCGGTTCAAGGCAAGGTCGTTCCAACCGGCTCAAGAATCTGCTCCTTCTGTTCCCCAAGAGGCTGAGAAAGATGGTGAAGACGTGGACGGCATGCCGATTGAAGAGATGGATGTCGATGGTGTACCTCTTGATCAAGACGTCGACGGAAGTCCCCTCGACGAGGACGTTGATGGTGTTCCGCTTGATGAGGATGTGGACGGCATTCCGTTGGCGGGTGGTCCCGAAGTAGAGGATGCTGACGTGGATGGGGAACCTATGGTAGAGGATGATGTGGATGGTGTGCCGTTCTGACCTAGGACTTTGGACTATATCGTCTTGTTCCTTTCTTTTTGCTATCCTGATTAACTCGACATGTGGTGACAAATGAACGTAACAACCAAGGGAGTAACATATTGCCCAAAGAAAACTATTTACTGGTATGCCCGTCCAACCTATGGAGCAAATCTGTCAAAGATGTAGAGTGTATCAAAGTTCCGTCCGTAGGGGTAGTACTGCGTTTGATAGCTTCCGCCAGATCCCGGACACCAAGCCGAGACATTTGAGGGTATGTCGTCTACAATTCTCCACCAGGTCGAATAAATTTACCTGAAGTCTACTCCAGATGTTTTGTTGCAAAGCGTTTGGCGTTGGACGGCGCGTAGCACCAGCAGCACCGGGGAACTGTTTTGGCGCAGTCTGTCCATCGGACGTTGGCCGTGGCTGAGGTTTGTGATCTCATTCAACCGTACATCTAAATCCCCAAGGCAAAGCGGACTTACGTTTCCGCCGACGGCCTTTTCTGCTTCGTGGATCAACCTCGCAGAATCTTCCTCTCTAGTCTTCTTCCACATCTCCCGGAAGTGTTCGACAGCGTGCAGACTCTCGCTAAAGCGATGGAGCGTGTTGATCAATGCGACGACTTCTGAACGCTGCAAAAGGTTCTGATTTGTGTCGTGACTACATGGACCGAACGAGTTGTCACGACCAGATCATCACGCACGAAAAAGGGAGACGTACTGGAGGGCGTTTTCGTCTATTTCAAACAAGACCTTGAGAGCTGTAGCCACGCCAGTGGTTTGAACTTTTCCCCACAGACGACACTTGTCACAACCGATACAGTCCATGATTCGGGACACGTTGCGGAAGTGCTGTTTGAATTCTTGTTTCAGGATCTATAGTATTGGTCAACGACGAGATGATCTGGACGTGGGCAGTTGCACAGACGTTTGCATTCGCCCCACGGAAAAGCACTCGTTCGTCGAATTTTCCGACGTGCCTTGCGATGCTCATTACTTTGTCGAGTCTCGCGAGCATCTGAACTTCGTCTTCCAATTCGGACGAATGGGGATGATCGTGGGGGATGAGGCTGTTCCCTGACAGGGAGCAGTAGTCGTATTCAGATAGATAAGGTGTAAGGCGGGCAACGGCACGGAGGAGTAAGACCGTGTTGAAATAGATGTACTGAAGGCGCTCGGGATGGGAGGCTACTTTGGTGATAAAACATTCGAGACTGGGAGCCTAGGGAGATCATGAGAGAATAGTGATGCTGCAGATGAAGGGCCACTTACCCATTCACCAGTTGACTGATTCAGCCACTCTGCGCATATATGTGTCGAGATTGATGCATGAAGACCTGTGTAAGATTAGTGTAAAACACGATGCTCATTCCCAAAGTACGTGCCAGATATGATCTTGTAATACACTCTCTTCTCCAGACAGTCCCCGTCCGCGTCTTGACCGCGTAAAGGCTCGCGCAGGACATCGGTCAGAGTGTCGGGCAGGGTAACAGGTGCGGCCGATTTTTCGGTGAGAAGATTGAGTTCTGAGAGACCAAAACAATTCTCTTCATAGATCGCTTTCCAGACGCGATGGGCAGAGTGCCCGGAATAACCCGTGTATCGCTCGGGAACAAGCGTTAGATCAACATAGTCTCCCTCTAGTATGGAACCCTGTAAGCGCGTGAGATGCAATGTGAAAACCAGAGAATGCCAACCTGTCATGTCATCAAGGAAACAAAAGTCAGAGTCACGGTAATAACAACCTGGTAACTGGATCCGCTAGGAATTTGCGTGAGTAGTAGCAGTGGCCTAAAATATTCATAAATACCTGATCATCGGGAGGAAGGTCAATTTTACTTAAAGTAGCCGCCCTCCACTTTTCGGGTATTTCGCTCTGTAAGAAGAATGAAGAATAGAACCCGACTATAACAATGCTTGCACACCTCATCTACGGTGGTGATACCGCACTCGCGGTTCATGCAGAAACCGTTCTCTTGCCAGAAAGGACATTCTCGGTACAGGTCGACCTTGCAATAGTGAGGTAGCTGAGTAAGAAGCTTGCGTAGATCGGAACGAACTATTTACTTGGAAGTACTTGAAGAATGGAGTCTGGACAAGGTCATGGAGGTTTGTGTAGAGCTCTTCGTTGACGCTCTCAATGGTCTCATAGTCACACATTGTGGTTTCAATTGGACCTGTTGTCTGTGATTATATACTGTGATAATGCCGCGAAGAAAATACAGATCAAGGCCGACATACTTGGCGCTGACAGAGGGGTTCACCGCGGATGGGCTTGTGTTCTAGGACATCCTGGACTTGGTCTTTACGAACGAGGGCGTCACCGAGGAAAGATGAGCCATGCACATTTGTACCGATGGAAATAGCAAATGCGAGTGCGAGACAAGCCCTGCGACACACTCGTTGCATTTCTCGTGATGGCGGTAGTGGTACTTTGTATGGAATCAATGATCGTGCATCCACGTATTACTTTGTGTCACGTGATAGCTAAAATCAATGCACGTGACATTCGCGTCGAATTCTCGGCGAGACTTCGGAGAAAACAAGGAGAAAACGACCAACCTAGTATATCATATGGCTCCCTCATCTCATGCGACGGCATCACATGTTCTCCTTTCCTGTAGCCTAGATAAAGCACACCGGACTCTTCTCTTATCTGCTCAACCACAAACATGGCAGCGCCCGTCCCCATCATAACACTGAACAATGGTATCGAGATGCCCACCATCGGTTAGTAACCGCGGTTCCTTTTCCTTCAATCCGTATTGAAACTCGTTCCCTGTAGGCCTTGGCTGCTGGGCAGGGCTTACAGCGGAGGCAAGAACCACAGCCAAGAACTGGATTCTGACTGCACTCCAGGTGTGCCAGCATGCTCGGTAGGGTGTGTAAAACTAACCCCCTTCATAGAGTGGATACAGGCACTTAGACACTGCCTTTGGATACGGTCCGTTTCGCCTCCTTCATTTCCTTGCACGTACACTGACGCATCACAAGGAACCGAGGGTTCCGTGGGTGCTGCAATTCGCGAGTCCGGTATCCCTCGGGAACAGATCTTTGTGACCACAAAGCTTCCGTATGTGGACCCCTTTCAGAGATCTTGACTGGTTTATCATTGGAGTTGTCACAACCATACAGCTGGCACCACCCAGGCCGAGTCAAAGAGTCGATCGAAGAAAGTTTGGCGAATGCCGAGTTGGATTACTACGATCTCGTCAGTCGCAACCCCTTTCTCACGCAGCTTCTTCGCTCACCGCATGAACCACAGTACTTGATACATTGGCCTCAGACGATTGCTCGTGGACGTAAGCGAACAATTACCCACCTTGCCCTTGCCCTGTGAAGCTGATCAACTTCACAGCGAATGACGAATCATTGACGAACCCAGATGGGTCCTTCAAGGCCCTCGAGCACCCGACCTTCAACGAAACATGGGCAGACATGGAGGAAGTCCTGGCTAGCGGCAAAGTCAGAGCTATTGGCATTAGCAATTTCTCGATTAAAAAGTGGGTGCTCCATCCACCGGTAAGGTTATATCGCTGATATGTCTCCAGCATCGAGAAACTGCTGACAACGGCAAAAGTTATTCCAGCAATTAACCAGGTGGAGTACGTATGTTACAGTGTCACGTTAGGGCCATCTCTCATGTTTTCCAGGCTTCACCCGTACCTTGCCCAGCCTGAGCTGTTAGAGTACTGCAAGAGCAACGGAATTTACCTCACCGCTTACACTCCCACCGGTAAATTTACCTCACAAACTGGATTGGCAGAAGCTGATCAGCGGGCAGGTTACGCCACTGTCCGCGGTGACCCCACTATCAATGAACTTGCTGCCAAGTACAACGCGACGCCGGCACAAGTGATTTTGGCGTGGCACGTCGCCAGAGGGACTACTGCTGTTCCCAAGAGCGAGGACCCACAGAGGCAGAAGGACAATGTCACAGTAAGGGTAATTTATTCAAATGGAGCACATATGTGATCGACCACGATGCAGTTGATCACGCTCTCACCGGAAGACGTAAAGCGAGTGAGTGGCCTGGACAGAGGCCAGAGACTGTGCAATAAGGCCGATCAGCTGGGTGAAGTGAATGGCTGGACGATGGAGCAACTGGGCTGGTGAATGTGGGGGACGTGTTTCTTGGTCGTGTATTTGTACGAAAGATATGTTTCAAGCAGGGGCCGGGACCAATAAATATTTAATAGGATGAATTGTTCGCACGTCTATTACCCGCATGAGGATTTGGGAAAGACGTCTGCTCTTTCCCAAATCCATTCCCCATCATCTTACTTTTTTTTCCGGTCATTGCGTCGAGCTTCGTCGCCGGGCTCAACGTTCAGGTATTTTCTGTCAAAGGTTTTGTGTCTTGGACACCCGCAATTTTCAGACACATGGACACGTCGGCTACTTCCCCTCCTGCCGCAGCTGAACTTCAGGTCTGGATGTTGTTGCCATTGCTGTCTCCAAGTCGAGACGATTGATTGGATATGTTTAGAAGTTACACGGGCTCGAAGACACGTCAGACTCCTTCTCAGCTGCAGTAGAGGATGAGACGCCAGCCAAGCCACCCGCCAATAACGTGGTAGTGGATACTAGCGATCAGTCTGCTTTCCCGTCTCTTGAACCATCGGTCGCTCCCGCAACCCAGCCCGCCAAGTCTGCTGCCTGGGGTGCCGACTCTGGTCCTCGCATCAGGGCAACCGTCCGGTCTCAGCCTATGGTCTCCGACTCTTTCACCTTGTCCGCCATCGAACTTCCGGCGAACAGGAACGGCAAACCTACTTCACTCGGAGAAATCATGAAACAGGTCATGTCTAAATTCAAGGTCAAGATCGAGGCTTCTGCTAACCAGAGGACACGTCAAACCACGTTCCACATGAAGTCTGAGTCTCAGAAGGAGCTCGAGAGGGCGAAACGGAACCTGTTAGCTCTTTTGAGCCCCGTGGTGCGTTCGCGCGCATCTCTTTGTGAATTTCCTTGTAACGTAGTTTCAGGTCACTGTTACCCTGTCTGCACCTGTCTCTACTATTCCAGTTATCATCGGACCCAGAGGTTGGTCGCCGTTTTTTTGTTTATTGAATTCGGGGTCCTGATTGTCCGTCGACAGGTGCCACTCTGAAACAGGTGCGGGAACAAACTGGAGTAAAAGTGGATATTCCTCGCAGGGACACTGTTATACCCAACGGTCATCCAAATGGATCAGCCAGTGGGACTGCCACGCCTGCTGATGAGGAAGACGAAGTCCTGGTTCCTATCACAATCACGGGCCCCCAACCTCTCGCGTATGAAGCTCAGGCCATGCTAAACGAGATCATTTCGGCTAAGACCTCCAAGTCAACTCAGCGCGTCAAGAACATCCCACATCATATCCTTCCTTTCGTCACTGCCCGCCGCGCACTCTTCATTGAGGCAGCGCAGGGCGGTGAAATCTACCTTGGTTTGAATGCTCCGGAACACGAGATCACCGTTAGCGGCGACCGCGAGGCCGTTGTCCGTGTTGTCGAAACCATCCAGGGAACCATCGAATCATTCAAGTCTGCGCTCATTTCAGTCAAGATCTCGTTGCCCAAGCGCCAACATCGTCTCCTTGTTGGCAAGGCTCTCGATGAGATTATGGCAAAGAGTCGGTGCTCCGTTGTCGTTCCGGAGCCTCATGAACAAGGTGAAGAGGTCTTGGTCTACGGCAAGCAAGAGGACATTTCTGCTGGTCTCGGTGCTGTTATGGAAACGGCGAATTCACAGTATATCCACGAGTTCCCGCTCCCCGGTCCTATCGCGCTTTCACGACAGCTCTTGGCTTACATCACGCGCATCAACTACCCTAAGACCCTCAGTAGTGCCCATCCGGGTATTTCGGTTTTCACGCCATCCGGGATGGTGATCGGCCAGGCCTCAGTCCTTAACATTGATATCGTCGGAGAGAAGCCGCTGGTGGATGCTGTCGTCAGACAAGTTTCAGAACTTCTTGGTAAACTGATCGGCGCAACGAGGGAGGTTTCTATTGATTGGCTCATCCATCGGGTTATTATGGGGAAACATGCGAAAAAGTGATTTTTCACTTACACTTTCCAGGAGTCTCTCTGACACCACTCAGGTTGAAGCAGTTCCATGAAGCTCACAACGTTCAAGTCTTCTTCCCTCCTGAGTCTGCGGAGCAATCCTCGGTTCTCCTGGTTTATGACCCTTTCTCCCCTTCGGCCTCGCCTTCGCCTGTTGAGAAAGAGAAGCATCTGGATGACGTCGCTGCGGAATTGCTCAAGATGGCCAAGGATGCTGCTGATGTCAAGAGCGAGCTAATATCTGTCGAGAAACGGTGGCACGAGGCAGTGGTTGGCAAAGACGGTACTACTCTCAACGCGTAAGCGGTATATATTGCCAACCGTGAATATCGTATAACTGGTACCTCCAGAATCATTGGCGAAGAGAAGGCTTTGTCGATCAAGGTCGGTGCTGAGGCAGGTGATCCATCCGGTCAGGATGTCATTCTAGTCCGTGGAGTCAGCGCAGATGTCGATCGTGCTGTCAAGGAAATCCTGCGGGTCGTGGAGGATGCCAAAAACGATGCTATTGTCAGCAGCTACGTAAGTGAATCCAACCCCTCCATACTGTTCTCGTCATCGATCTACGCACAATATTTCAGTCCACGGAATTTGAGATCGACAGGGAATATGTCGGCCGAGTTGTTGGTGCACAGGGAGTCGGTATTAACAAGCTGCGAGACCAACTCGGTGTCAGAGTGGACCTTTTCGATGAGGTTGAGGAAAAGGAGAAAGACAACACCAAGAAGAAGAAGCCCGTGCACCAAAAGTGCAAAGTCAAGGTGGGTCACTACATACCGGTGTTGGGATAGAGCCGACGCCTTGCTTAGATCACAGGACGTAAAGAGAACGTCGAGGAAGCCAAGAAGCGCATCTTGGCTCAGGTCGAGAGACTGGTTAGTTCCTCAGAGTTGCCACATCCAAAGCGTCACTAACATACAATGTAGGCAGACGAGACATCGGAAACCCTCAAAATCCCCGCTCAATTCCATGCTTCCCTGATTGGCCAGAATGGTAAATATGCCATTCGCCTGGAGGAAAAATACGGGGTCAAGATCACATTCCCCCGGGGGTCCTCGGAAAACAGCGAAAACAGGACTCGCGAAGCCCTTAAGCCTGATGAAGTCCTCGTCAAGGGTGGCAAGAAGGGCGTGGCTGCAGCTAAATCCGAACTCCTCGACGCCTTGGAGTTTGAAAAGGAGTCTAACAACGTTCTCAAATTCACTGTTCCGACTCGTGCTGTTGCGCGTATTCTTGGTAGAGGCGGTGCAAGCATCAACGAGATCAAGGACGATACAGGCGCCCAGATCGACATTGACAAGGCTACGGATGACAACGCTGTGACCAACATTGCTGTCCGTGGAACCAAGCAAGCCATCAGTGCCGCCAAAACTGCTATTTTGGAAATCGCCGAGCAGGTCGGTGAGGAAACGTCGGCATCGCTTGTCATCGAGACGAAGTTCCATAGGACTATCATTGGGGCTGGTGGTCAGGGTCTAAAAGACTTGATTATTCGTTGTGGCGGTCCATCCGACTCCAAGCTGCAAGCAGGACTTGTTCGATTGTAAGTAAATCTCCGACGGTGATCAGCCCGTGCTAACCATGATATCAGTCCCCGGCAGGGTGAGCTTACCGACGAAGTGCGTCTTCGTGGAGAACCAGCTCTTGTTAACAAAATCAAGGCGGAACTCGAGAAAACGGTTGCTACTTTGAGAGACCGCGTCGTACTGGCTGTCGATATCCCAGCAGCCCAGCATCGTAATCTCATTGGCAGAGGCGGTCAGCACCTGAATGAACTGCAAGCCCGCACAGGTGTCCAAGTACAGTTCCCTGGTTCTCGATCCTATCACCATGTGGGAGAAGCTGTTAACGCAGGCGAACTCAAGGATGCAGATCCCGCTGACATCGTCAAAGTCTCTGGATCTCGCTCTGCTTGCGAGGCTGCGATCGGTGAACTCAAGGTATGCTACTTGAGGTGATGAAGACACTGCAGCGATTAACCTATTTGTCAGGCGCGGGTTCAGAATGTACTGACCCCTGTAGAGCTGCTCACCGCCGTGGTGTCTGTACCTTTAAAATATCACTACGCAATCTCGCAGCAGGGGAATTTCTTCCGTAACCTCCGGTCATATGGTGTACAAGTCGATCAGTCTGCTCACCCTCAAAAATCTGCGGTACCCACCCATCCCCCGCAAAATGATGCATCTACTGCCCGGATTGACGATACGGAAGATGACACCCCAGAATCGATCTGGCAAGTTGTTCCCAATTACCAGGAAGCGGAGGAAGGTGATTCGGAGTGGACGCTGAAAGCAAAGGACGCCGCGAGTCTCGAGCGCGCACAGAGTGATATTGTGACAGCCATTGAACAGGCTCAGGCAATGACTCACGTCGGCTTCTTGACCCTTGCTGATCGTTCTGCGTTCCCGAAAATCGTTGGGTCAAAGGGCTCCAATGTCGCTCGTCTGCGTGCTGAGACCGGCGCAGACATTACCGTCAGCAGAGATAACAATACTATTATTGTCATAGGTGCGTTTCCCGTAGTACCTCGATTAAAGCGTCCAACTTAGACTGATTGTAGGTTCGGAATCTGCTGTTGAGGAGGCGAGGGAGGCGATTATTAAACAAGCCGCTTCTCCATCGCGATCAGGTCGTCGCTAGGCATATGTTCGTCACATGAACCGCATATTTACATGGCATGTATCGTCTACAAACTATCTGGAATGGATCAATGCATCAGGCCGGAAAGAGTGTGGTAAACGGGAGAACGATGTGAGACTGAGCATGTGTAGTGGAACGTTGGCGGAACGAGTAAATAGTAGAGTCAGTGCTCTGCGACCTCACCACTTGAACATTGAAACTTTAAATGCGAAAGTTTATCCAGTCTATTGAATTTACGGATGAACGCGACACCCTTGATCAGGCTTTATCGCCGATCGGTAACTTGAAAATTTGCAGTTATGAGCGTCGACATTACGCGAGGATACGACTCATTCTTTGGCCCTCCATCAGAACCTATATCCGTCGGCAGGTTTCTTGATGACACCGCCTCACTTGTTTTCCCGTCGGAGAGTGACGTGCTTAGCCACACTGGTTGGCAGAGCCTTTCAGAAGATGAACGGGCTACAGTGGAAGCAGAGTGTTCTGGGAGGTGAGTTCTAGTAGGGACTATCCCTACTTGTCTCGTCTAAATTCATTGCTGGTCAAGCTCAACACCCACGACAGTGTCACCGAGCTAAAGGCTGCCGTCGAGGAGGTGTGGGATAATCCTATGCTCTCTGCGCATCTCTATCGTACACATGCTGCCGCAGTAAACGCGGTACATAGCCAGGCTGGCGGCTCTGCCTCGAAAGGGCGCAAGCGAAAGCATCTACCGGACCCCGAAACAGCGGAAGCCCAGCCAGAGGTGCGCGCGTTAGAGGAGAAGCTGGAAGCTATTTCTCTTCGATGCTGGGGGTACGATTCCTATTACATGCGTTCCTCCGTACCGGAATTAATCGCAATTTGCTGGACAGATTAAACCAGGAATCCGCGTTTTTCATGCGCGCATCCAAGCACTCAGACTTTAATGCGCTCGAATACGTCAAAAAATCTGGACATGGCACGTTGACTCGCAATCAGCTGTCTTCTCAATCTCCTCGTCTTACCGGGGCTAGTTCGACCCCCGCTTCAGCGCTGAGCGAGAGTTCTCCGCATCGGGATGCTCTCATTACACTCACTGTGCACAATCGCGTGCCCTGGATTCATAGCCAGCTCACTCGTTTCTCGCAACATGTCGTGCTGTCCTCTCAGACCCTCGCAGATTTTGTCCGGGCGATTCCTTGTGATTCAAGCGAAATGCCGAACGAGGTGGTCGATAGCCATGGCAACGTGGTCGGATATACATATGAAAGCGAAGAGCAAGGTGAAGAGACTGCTGCACATACTGAAGAGGGATGCTTGTTACTCATCGAAGGTGTCGTGTATGGGAACGGACGGACCGGCGATGACTATGCAGAGTATGCACGATCTCTGGCCGTGGGAGATGACCCTTTGGACTCACAGCATACTTTTTGCCGCAGCAAACTCCTGTCTCATCTGCAAGGGTTGCAGGAAGAAAAGCGAATACAGATCACCAAGTCACCCACATCGCTGAGCCAGACGCCTTTCACTTCCCTCACTCTCCGGATCAATCAGCCGTATTGGATGCTCCATCAAGGAAACTGCGAGCACTTTGTCGTCGTCGATCAGATCAGGTGTGTGCTATCGTTGCGCGCCGCTGTCGGGTGAATTCATGACTCACCCCCAGGTTGGCTCACCCCCTTGATCCACCGTCCGGTTACCCCCTCACCGTGCATGTTACGCCCACCCTTGGTGACATCTGTAAAGCCTGTTCCAAAGTCCCCGCAGTGCTTACAGTCGTGGGGGATATCCGACTAGGTGAAAGTCCATGTCTGCTCTGTGTGCCTTGTTGGGAGAACATGGGCCCACCAAAGGAAGAAGATGTGGAGCGGGTGATGGTAGTGCCACTGGTGAGACATCGCAGGGTATGGTCGGATGGCATGGATGTATAGCAGCGTTACAAGGAGCAGCTCAGTCTCAAAAAGTGCTATGCTTCCAATGTTTGCGGCTAAATACAGCGAAATGTTACAGGAATATATAGTCAAAGAAATAGGGCAATAAAAGTCCGTCTATTAACTTACGATCATACAAAGAATGTAAAATACCGCCGAAGTTACATTGCAAATACTATGCCAGTGGGCCTCGAACTCGGAAGGAATCGGGACCAAAAGAATGAAGGCATATCGAGAACAGATCAGTCAGCGGGAAGTCGTCCGAGAAACTGGGATCACCGGATCGTGGCCAAGATACCACGGTATACCTGGACTGGCAACGGGATAGATAGATTGAATGTGTACCGCTAGATCAAGCTTGCCAAACTAACCCCTCCTCTTTGCACCCTCAAAAACCAATCATCCCAGGAACGTTAACGTCACGTCCGCTAACGAGGAGCCGATGAGTACTTCCCCAGCCTGATATGCACTCCATGGCGTCGCACTTCCCCAGCCAATCCACCCATATGATCGTGCTGTTGAGTTACAATCCACATTCATAGTTCTTTCCAGTGCGGGATTCCAAGGATCCGTCACACTTGCGTTTCCTTGTGATACATATGCGGATGCTTGTGTTGTGGACACTTGGAATGCTCCCTGAAAAAGGTTGTCAAGGACAACATCGGCAGGACCAAGGTCATTGACAACGTGTAGTTGTATAGACGTTGGGGGAGAGGTCGGGTCGTGGAGGACGCTGGCGGACAACGAACCGGAAAAGGTGCGAAGGTTCGTAATAAAGTTTGGTCGCAGCGGGGGATTCTTGTTGGGCGCTAGGACAGTGACATCCGCGGTCAAGTTGCTGCGCCGAAACAATATCAAAAGCCACGCAAAAGCCGGAGATGGAAGATAAGACAAACCCATTTCCTGTGTGTATATCGAGGGTAGTAGGGAACTGAGAGTCTGGATCATTGTACAAGCTGACATTAGCGACGATGGGGCTGTCGATGGCGAAGACAATAATATGAGTACGGCTCAAGCAGATGTTGTTGAATGGACTTACGCCAAGACGGTGCTGATGAGGAGAGAGGTCTTTGCATGAAACGATCCTGTGACTGGTTCTAGCGATGTATCTACCAGTAACCTGTCGGCTCGTATATACTGTCGTGACGAGCGTCAGATGAGCTCAGCACCCAGCTACCTCGGATCGCTTACATCAACAGTTACCCGAGAAACAGGGCCTTCAATAGAGACTTTGTCAAAGGTCACATTGTCATCAAAGGAGCTGAACCGTTGATCGAACATGGGTAGAAGCGTGGCGAAGGAGTCGATCCGCGAAGGAATTGCAGTTTGTGGGAACAGGAGAGTAATGTTGTATAGGATATTGTCGGTCGAAGAGAGGTTGTTCGGAACCTGAAAGAGTGTCAGTGACTGGTAGAACAATTGATATGTGAACTAGGAAGACAGACATAAAGAGAAAGATCAGTGAAGTTATCGGCGACGGTGAAACAGGTAAAGGACCGATTGAAAACGCTTGGGGAAGAAGATTGCATCATGATTGACAAGACAGCATCTTGAACGCTCTGGTTGGGGTTGATGCCGGTGTAAAAGGCGCCCTGAACATTGTTGAGATCATCGGTGCAAGATGCGTTTGCAGTGATGCTGAATAGTCCGTTTGGGGATACGTAGCGTTCAGTCCTGTAAAACGACCGAATGGAGTCAACAAAGGGTAGCGTCAAAGGACAAAAAGACATACGCCGCCACGACGACAGGGTCATTGATACCGCCAACATACTCAACAATTGTCCAGTTATTACAGACAGGATGTATTCCCGATTGGTCAGGATTTGAGATGTTGTTGATGTTGTCAGAGTAGGGAGAAGATGGATTTCTGTTTGGCCAAGACAAGGCGTAAGTGAGCGCGTTGTACGGGTATTTCTGCTGGTTCTCGTTTTCTTTCTGCTATGAAGGTGAGGGAGAGGGGGGCTGAAAGTAGGGAGAGAACGCACATGAATAATGAGAGGGACGCCAATGGCAAGGGTGAGGAAAATGTAGACGACAAGAGAGGCGATAGCGGCCCTCCAAAGGCGGGAGTCGAGAATGCGGCGCCGAAGTGGGATTTTGTAAAGAGTGACCTGCGAGTCATTGAGACCGCCAAAGGCCAATGCCTGGGATGTTTCATAGTCGGGCAAGGGACTGAAAGGACGACGACTCGCTGCTCGCTCTGGGTAACGAACGGTAGGAACAGCAACGGGGGGGTCCTTTATCTTCTGGGTGTCGTCTTCGTCGGCAATGATCATTCCTGATGACTATGACATGGACGGTGGACAGCGACGACAACGACGACGACGACGGGGGGACGTGGGTGCGATTTAACGTCGCCAGTGGCTTAGGAACTGTCCTATCACACACCGCCTTGCCCATTTCGGTAACCCGTCCTATTCCCGGGCCCCGATTCAGACTCGGCAGGATCGGCATCCCCGCCATCGCGGAGTGTCGGAGATTCAATTTGTTCCATCTCACCTTCCTTAAATACTCATCGTCCCCCTGCCCTCCTCGTCTTCGTCTTCCCCATCCTTCCTGCGTCTCGCCAATGGGTCTCATCAAGGAATACGCAGACAAAGCCGTCCAGACAGAGGCGGACACCGTGCCCTCTCCGTATGCTGACCCTGCCGTCGTACTCGCTGCACCACCCGTGACACGCCGTGGACTCGCGCACCATAATTCGATCTCGGCGTCGTCCCCCACTGGATTAGACAGCGCATATCTCGTGCCGCGAAGTCCAATTAGCCCAACACTCGCCCCACTGGTTTCTCGCCGACTTTCCAAACGCAAACACGCTCGATGCCCTGCGGGGGAAATCGTGAACCGGCGCATCGTATCGATGCCAGAAAACAAGAACGAAGCTTCTCCAATCCTATCTCAAAGTCACGGTAAACGAGTTGTATCTATGCCTGATCGTGTTCGACCAGCATCAGAGCCGTCTGTGGAACTTTTCCAATCACCCTCTATTGCAGCTGGCGACTCTTTTGGGTCATATAGCGGACGTAGCGAGCGTGTCCGCGTTTTCCACGCACCTTCTGATATTCCTCAAACTCCTTCACCACCTTCCTCTCCAGAGTCCCTTCTCATTATCGCAGCTGGTACTCAACTTTCAGAGGGCTTTTTGCGTAGAAAGTACTCCCCAGAACCGCTTATTGAGGAAGACGAAGGTAATTCACACGCATATATTCATGGTTTCTGACCCATCGCAGTGATCCGAATCGTTCCAGATTGGATCACATGGGCGAATTCTCCTCCCCGCCCCATACCCGCTCTCCATGGACCTCTCTCCTTGCCATATGCTAGATGTCCATCGTGAGTTGCGCGATATTCGCTGTGAAACAATTCGAGTATCGATGTTTGTGTAGTGGTGCCGAGGGAACGATCATTGAGGAACCTGATAATGTAGCCCAAATGATCTGGGGGTTGGGTCCGGATGATCAACCCCATAACCAAATTCGCGCCGAAGGACTCTCTTCCCACCCTGACAATCTTCAAAACGCTCCTTCACACGGGCCCAATCAAGTTCCACCACGTTTACAAAAGAAGAGGACTCCCACCATTCAACAAGTCCCTAAGTCGTCCCGGACACAGACCTCCACAAGTCATGTGAAGCAAAGCCTCGCTCGCCCACAACGACAAGCCCATGATGACAAGCGCCGTCCGTTGACTCATGTTTCACCCGACATCGAAACCCATCAAGATATCGTCAATGGACTCTCGTGGAACGAAGCACAGTCGATGCCGACCAGTGTCGGAGTTCCTGATAGTCTCGTGAACGATGCAGACGTATTTCCGGTTGATAGCAACCGCATCCTGGAATGGCAACTTGCTCGTCTCCGACAGGCGCTCAGGACCTCGTTGGTTGATATGGATTCGTACGGTGCCTATCCGGGACGACTCGAGCCTGTCATTCCAACCGCTTTGGCCTCAGGACTTCCGCAGTCTTACCCTCGTATCTTCGTCGAGCCTCGTCCCAACGAATCGGTCAGCTCCGTTACGAGACAATCACCTGTTGAAATTGCTCAACAATACCGCCAGCAACAGTTGTATAGGCAAGCGCTTCAGAAGCAGAAATTGCAAGTACAAAATTTTCTTCCGACGCCACCCAATTCCTCGTCTCCTCAGTGGTCTTCTCATTTTTCTCCGTATCTGACTTATTGTTCAACATTTTCCCCCGAATTGGTTGGCTCTACTGAGCATCCGGTTCCTGTCACTTCGCAAAAATATCGATCCGGTTCTAATGCCTCGCAGTATTCTCCCCGTGTTTACGACCTACATGAACATGATAATGGCAACAATTTCGATACGAGCACAAACATTTCGTCCGCTAAGACTCCGCAAATCGTGCCAAGTGTTAGCTCAGCTGCATCCCTTAGGCAAGCCTCATCCTCCTCAAGCACACTAGCGAAGTATATCAAACAACTGCAAGCGTTGTCTCCAATCACACACTTTTCGCCGCTGCAACAAGTCCCAGCACCACATGTCCCCCCGCCTCCATTACATTCCACCGATGAAAGCACCGTTGGCGCCTTCCGAAGCGTTTGCCACTCGCCCGTTGTCCCTACACCTCCTTCACCAGAGTCACCGCAAACTATATCTCGAGGATCCTCATATAATGCACGCTCGATGGTCCCGATACGTCCCATGCAACGGCGTCTCTCATCCGTGCCTGAAGAAGACAGCGCTCTCCTGGAATTCTCGACGTCTGTATCCCCGTCCGGATTGCAAAGGCAGATCACGACTGACAGCATCTCGTCCGATGGAACGACGGGTCATCAAGTACGCTATCTCGAAGTGCCTGTCGTCGACGCAACACGAAAGTCCGTCATCCCCGATTTTCCTGAATTCGAAAGCAATTTAGGGCCCCCGTCTATCGCTTTCTACCACGATACTTCCCCGGTCAAGGTTCGGCTTCCAGTAACTAAAGAGCACAATATTCCAGAGCAGGCCAGCGGGTATCACGAACAGAATAAAGGACACCAGCATGGGCACAGAAAGAAACACCGGTACAAGAAGCTCAAAGGGCCTGCCACTATGAACGAGCAAACGCCGACGCGTGGACTCGTAGGTTAATAAGTATGATTGTAATTTCCTCTCGTGCATTTTTAGTGGGCGCATTGTGTTTCCAGGTCATTGTGCAGCGTTGTCTGTCTGTAATCGTATACGAAATGCATCCAAGTTGATTCTCTCGACGGGAGCTTGTACATGATGATCGCGATATGCGCACTCTAACATCACAAGTAAATTGTATTTCTACGGACCATCCAGGAAGCAAAAGTCAACGCAAGAGTACTTCATTGCTTCACAAACAGGTTAGTAAATTGATCCACGCGAAGCTTGGACAGGCTGTTCGCATCGGAAACAACGTCCAATATCCTACAAAAGCATAATTCGTCAGTCGACCCGTCGGACTCCAAAGCATGAAGTACTTACTTCTTTTGGTGAGTTGCATCATAGTGGTAGGAGATGTGTCGCTGGAACTTCTCAATCAAGAGAGGTGTGCCTTCTGTGCGGCGGCGTTTGTGTCCAACGGGATATTCAACCACAACCTCGTCCAGCACGGTACCGTCGTTCAGTTCGACCAACAGCGCGTTGCCGATGGAACGCTTGCTGGGCTCGTGATATTCGACCGAGAACGCCTTGTCTTCGACACAGTGAATCTTGGAGCGCAGCGCGTCGATGCGAGGATCGGCCGCAGACTTGTCGGTGTAAGACTCGGACGTGAGCTCGCCAAAGATGAGTGGGTATGCGACCATGTAGCTGATGGCGTGACTAGAAGCGCGATGTCAGTCGTCGTCGTATGAGAATCGAGTGACGAGAAACGAAAGTTAGGGGGGGAGGAACGTACTCGCGGTCGGCAAAGTTGTCCAAGGGACCTTGCTTGTCGATGATACGGATGGCAGCTTCCTGTGTACGGATACGTACGTTCTTGATGTCGTCCGAGGATTTGCCCAGTGCTTTGAGCTGTGCGTGAACGGTGTGCGCAGCCTCGACGGCGGTCTGTGCGTGGAATTCGGCGGGATAAGAGATCTTGAAGAGGACGTTCTCCATAATGTAGGACCCAAAAGGCATCTGGAACTCGAATGGCTTGCCCTAATGTATGTCCATGGTCTGAACGAGATCATCAGAAACACTAGGAGAGCGTCACACCTTGAACAAGACGTCGTAGAAGCCCCAGGTCTTTGCGGTGAGCACGGACGGGAGGCCGAGTTCGCCCTTCTTGACGAGGAGCGCAAGGTTCACGGCACGCGAGCATGCATCGCCAGCAGCCCAAGATTTACGAGGGCCAGTGTTGGGTGCATGACGGTACGTACGGAGCGACTGACCGTCGACGAATGCCTGCGAGACCGCATCGATGGTCTGGGCATGGGAGAGTCCGCTGCGACGGACGGTAAGGGCGATAGACAGCAAAGCAGAAGAGACACCCTTACAGCAGCTTTGACACCACGGCGGTGCTGGCTACTTTGACGAGTACGACGTGGTCGAGACCGACGCGGTTGAACGA
This sequence comes from Boletus subgraveolens, assembly GCA_038092555.1. Lineage (NCBI taxonomy): Eukaryota > Fungi > Basidiomycota > Agaricomycetes > Boletales > Boletaceae > Boletus > Boletus subgraveolens. The sequence goes on from JBBPQP010000031.1 coordinate 40,641, forward strand.
GTTCAAGAGGGCGAGGCCACCTTGAATCTCGTGCGCCTTGATCATGCTCTCGAGGATGTCGTGAACCGTCACCGATTGACCCTGCCGCGCGAGATGGTCGGCAACCGCGAGAATAGCGCCGAGGTTGTCGGATGGGTGACCCCCTATAACATACGATCAGTACAGTGGAAGGCGTGGACGAAAAAAAAAGGTAGATGCAGCATTCGAACGCGAGGTAGAATAACTCACACTCTGCAGCGAGGAAACAGTCATTAAAGTCCAAGTATCGGATCATCGTGCCAATGTTGAAGGCACCCCGGATAGGATCCAACTGGTAATTGGTTCCAGGAACCTTTGTTCCTGCACCAAAAGGTCAGACGAGATGTCTTCGTCGAGTAGTGCGTGGGACGTTACCGTTTGGCACGATGGTTCCTTCGACGACCGGTCCCAACAGCCTCGAACATCCTTCAAAGCGCAATCCCTCGAGACCACAACCGATGGTGTCAATGAGACAGAGACGTGCAGTCTCGAACGCAACGTCCGAAGTGACTTGATAGTTGTGGACATAGTCTGCAATATCTTTGAGGACCTTGTCCGGTTCTGGACGAACAGCAGATTCTCCGTGGTAGACTGACATGGTGCGTGTGGCAGCCAAGTTCCAGGCAAGACGAGGAGTATTGCTTGATAATCGATAAGGACTTGGCAGACGGCCGAATGAACGCGGTCCTCGCCGGATCAGAGACAACATGGCTGAACTTGGAGAGGGAAAGAAAAAGATGAGCGTGTACAATCGAAACGTGGGGCTGGTTCCGGACCGACTTCTCGGTTAACGATTTATATCCACGGACCCCACAGTTCATGCAGTGTGGTGAATGTTGGCAAGTTCATGAATTATGAACAGCCAACTAGTACTCGTATTTTACATTCTTGATGTCAGTTATGGAAGTACCAAATACAAATGTCTATCACGGAGGGCGACGGGTCTAAATCAACGAATTTGTCTCTAGCAAGAGAATGATGCCTGAAAGGAGAGGATGGTCAGCACGATTTCTTCCTGTGAAGACACGGTACGACATACTGTGAACTATAGATGGGATGTTCTGGGTAGTGACGTCCACGGTGAGGTCTGCCTTCTTGGGTGTTTCGAACTCGGTATCGACGCCGACAAAGCCCTTGATGGCGCCATTTCTTGCCTGCGCATACACTCCACGTCTGTCTGTACTCTCACAATGTTCGAGGGGCGTGGCTACGTGAACAAGGAAGAAGTTCCCTCCTGCACCGGCATTGGACACGACGGTGTCCTTGACGAGCGCTCTTGAGCGCTCCTCAGGAGCAATCGGTGCGGCGATTACAGCAGCACCAGCCCGCGCCAGCTCACTTGCAACGAAAGCAATACGTTTCAGGCTCTCGTGCCGCTCGTCCAGAGTAAGCGACTTGGGCGTCAGGTCGTCCTTGACAGCATCTCCGAGCAGCAGGGAAACGCTCCTGCCACCTTGTTCGTTGAATGCAACTTGAAGGGCCTTGGCTATGACGTCCTTGCCAGAGTTGTGCAAACCAGTGAGGAACAAGACAAAGCCTTGTTTGTTGCGTGGTGGGTAACTTTCACGCAACCTCTTGACGACGGCTCTACAAGAACAATGTAAGATTACGCTTGCACGTTGATGAAAGCGACGCGCTGTGCTCACTCGTAACTGAACCAATCAGGGATGGGTGCCCCGGTCTTGAGGCGTTTGCGCAGCTCAGTTCCAGAGATGTCGAGGGTCTGCACGCCGGCAGGGACCTCGTCAACAGGTTGATATTCGTCGGTGGAAGGAAGGTAGGTCATCTGTTGGAATGGGACCATCTCAATCTGGAGTTCATCCTTGTATTTCTCGACAAGCTCCTGAGCATCGTACGGGCCGTAGAAATCCTTGCCGTGAGAATTCTTTCCAGGACCGGCATGGTCGCGGCCGACAATAAAGTGAGTTGCACCAAAGTTCTTGCGAATGAGAGCATGCCAGACTGCTTCGCGAGGCCCGGCCATCCGCATAGCGAGAGGCAAGAGTGCTAGATGACCCATTCCGTTTGGATACTTGGCCATGATAGCTTCGTAGACGCGCACACGGGTGTAGTGGTCTACGTCACCAGGCTTGGTAAGGCCGACTACGGGGTGAATAAGGACATTGACCTGATGCTGACGAGCAGCGCGAACAGTAAGTTCACGATGAGCTCGATGCATCGGGTTGCGAGTCTGGAATGCGACGACCCTGTTCCATGAGAGTTTTTGAAAGTGTGCACGGAGCTCGGTAGGGGTAACTGGCAGACGCGTTAGACAAGGTGATTGACATGGGTAAAGGAGGCTCACATCTGAGGGGAACATAGTCAAAGTGCAAGGGGGCCTGTATTGCTTGTACCTTGCCTCCGACATAGTATTCTTTGACGCGGTTCCGCAGATAAGAGACGGCAGGGTGGGCGGGGTCGTCTGCTCCGAAGACCTGGATGGCTTCCTTGACTCGGTCATAGGCATAGACATCTTGGACAGTGATGGTGGCTAACGCCTCATCATCCCGAGGGTCACGCAGAACGAGACGGGCACCGGAAGTGATACCGAGACGAGCAATATCGTCGGATGAAACATCAAGGGTGATGGGTATAGGGAACAGAGTTCCGTCAGAGAGTCGGAGGGTATCTACGACGCTGCAGATAGTGGTGAGGTTCACCGGACTGCAAGCCGGAGTGACACGTACCCATTGTAGTCGCTCTCGTTCATGAAGCCCTCGAGTGGGCTGAATCCACCATTGAGAATGAGCTCGAGGTCACAGAGCTGACGCTGTAGGTGACAAGGTCGTGAATGGACGCACTTGCCCGACGAGCTCAGGTACATACTTCGGTGAGGACAATATCATTGAGCGTTGCTGCCTCCTGTCTGAGCTGTGCTGCAATTGGCGCATCTCGGACGAGGAGATCCTTGAGCGCACCGCCGTGAGGAGGGTTGGACATTTTTTGGCTGGTATGCAGAACTTGGGACTCATTGATCTTGGTCCTTTTGAACGATCCGTCAGCGGCCGATCCGGAATGGCCTGTGGGATGGTATCACGCCATCATGAGCGATTTCAAACTTGATTGCAGTCAGCAGGTCAAGCCAGCGGGCCCGGTTTTGCGGTTTCTGTGCGGCTGTGAGCGGAAAAGCAGCTTGCGACGTGTACAAGGGGAAAAATCAAGTTGGAATGGTCATCTTTCGGTGGGTACTTCTCATAACAATTTGGAATTAGGTCTCCAATGCTAAGTTGATATCTCGCTTGCTACCCTGGCTTTGTGAAAAAGGTCGACAACTTGGACATCCCGCTGACATTCGCCTTTTTGAGCTTCTCCACCCCGTGTGACCCCTTGCTCTCCTTCTTTCGCTTTTTGCCCCCCTCCGAAACGGTCGCGAGACCAGCCTTTGACTTCTTGGTGACGACATTGCTCTCAGATGCGAGCGAAGACTGTTCTTTCGCGAGGGCTTTCACGTGCGCGTCAAGTTTCGTAAAGCTAAGTGGGCGCTCAGCATCAGCATCACTCGCGAAATTCGCATCGGGTACGCACTCGTATGATCCGAGCAGATCCACCTGGATGTCATGGGGAAGATATTGTCCCAATAACTCGCAAGCCAGCTTCGTTCTTCCCACTGTGCATCTGTCCATTCGGCCGAATGCCACTTACATACAATCACCACTTACGCTTAAGCAAGTCCTCGTTTTTGTCTTCCATAAGTGCATCCTTAGCGAGACTCCTCACTAAGCACCTTGACAACTCCGTGATGCGAGGCGTTGACAATGTTACCACCTTCTTTCTCAGCTCTTGTGCGAGCTTTTCGGACGAGTACCTGAACACAGTTATCTCGGCTGTTATTTCTATGGCGATTCGTGTGAGGAAATGGGATCGTATGCGAATCATATGGCTTGCCTTTGACGTCGCAAAGCCGCCTCATCGCCTTCTTTGTACACTCGAGGGCAGCGAACTTCACTATGTCTTCCACCCCCACAGAGACCGATGTGTCCTGCGTGTTACCGGCCGCGGACGCCTCTGCTATATGCCTCCCTGCGTCTTCAAATATATCTTCTGCGGGCCGAAAGTTGGTGGCATCGGGCTTTCAGGATGGTTAGACCGCATACGGCCCGCATAGCGAGCCTGCTTTACCTGTTTGATCACTCGAAGTATGGGTATCAAGAGGAACAATGGGTCCACGGGGGTCATGACAAGAAGCTTTCCATCTGCCACCGATTTAGCACCCAAAGCGACCGAGCTCGGCAAGACATACCTGAGACGACCTCGTCGCCGACAAACCAAGAACGTGCGTTGGGCGGTTCCACCGCTTGCACCTCTAATATCTTTGAGACCTGCTGTCGGTCGGGCTCGTCCTCATTGGAGACGGGCTCATGAGTTAAGAATAGTGACGCGATGCCTGGACGCCGTGCTCGGGATGGTTATTTCAGTGGTGAAACGTGACGCACCTGTTCTAGGATGAGGAAGGCGCAAAAAATGGGGTAAACGCGGTGTCCCGTCGGGGAATCGTGATACCACGGAATCTATCACATCTGAGGCACCCAACCGGTTGTTGAGACTTTGGCTGCGGGGAAATTCCAGACTTACCTAGAGGCAGAACAGCAAAGTGGGTATCCATCGGAGCGTCGTTGTGCCAGTACTGGACACCATACGATACGTAGGTCAATTGATCACGTGTGGCCGCGCTATTGACGCGTTGTTTGTTTCATTCACATTCAAAAAAAAGGGGTGTATGAAGAACGAAAGTTGGTATGTACAAGCCAGAAAGAAAAGTAGGCCGGCAGCTGAGATCTCCGCGTCACATCGCTCACTATATTGCTACACAAATGACACCTGCCGCCACACCACTCACTGTCAGAGTGGCGGCAACTGATGCCGTCTGACCTGGTGGGCATGCGGCTATACCCGCGGTAACCAATGCAGTTGAACTTGCGGACGTCGCCGTTGTAGTCGGGGATGTCGTGGATGTTGTAGCCGCAGACGATGTGGTTGTTGTGGTTGCAGACGCCAAGGGTGGTGTAGTCACAGATGGTGTAGCTTGGCTTCCTGGACCATTTGTGCCATCGCTGGAACCCGAGGACCCCGATGCGCTAGAACCCGACGACGACGAACCGGTCGTACCCGAGCCAGAAGAACCCGAAGATGCTGCAGTAGTGCCAGAACCAGCGCCAGAACCGGAGCCGGAGCCGGATGATGCCGGACCAGTAGATGCTGAACCAGTGGATCCAGAACCAGACGATGTAGCCCCGTTATTAGCACCAGAAACACCGCCGCCAGAAACCGAAGATGCTGCAGCACCATTGGAACCGCTGCCATCTTGAGAACCTGAACCATTGTTGACTGGTGTTGAATTTCCTGAACCAACGCCCCCAGAGCCACTGCCTCCACCTGTCGAAGATGCCGGACCGCCTGCTCCCTGACTGTCACCCCCACCCGCTCCGCTTCCCGTTGTGGCAGGGCAACTGGGATTCTGTCGAGCGAGAACCATGCCGCTGGTGGAATGTCCATGTTCATAACACCAGACGAGGAGATCGGCGAATGTACGCTTGGATAGACCGAGGGGAGGGGTGATGGCACGGCGGTTAAGGAGCGTCAGCGTCTCGCGGGGGTTCGGGTAGTTGACATCTGCGATGAGGCAAGAGACGAACGTGGTCTATTCAATCGAATCTGTTAGTCGTCATAGTGGAACAGGTGACGACGACACTGACTTCATGGACCAGAGTTAACGGATGGGCCAACACGCTGAGCGGAAGCAAGAGGGCGAAGCAGATAAAGGAAAGCATGATGTAAAGAGCGTAAAGGCAAGGAAGGACAAAGTTGAACAAAGGAAGGATGGGTGTCGAGGCAAGCTTCGAGCGAAGGACTCACGTCCCAGTGCGAGAGTTTTTAACGACGGGGCGGCTGGCAGCGAGGCTGACTGGTACTACCGGTCACTGGTCAGCCGTCGTACTGTCATGATGAGCAATACACTGTCAGTCTCTTGGTCAAGCGCGCGAGACATGGTACCGCATTTCTTTGCATCACATAAAAAAATAGGGGCCACTAGTTGCGACAGGAATCTCCCAATGGCGAGATGGGAAATTCATCTAACACAGCAGTCTAATCGCGAAGCGGGAAAGCTTTGTGGACACTGTCAGTCAATGGGCAATGGATGTCGACACTTAGGGTGACACCATGAGATTCGATCAAGATGGTCTCATCAAGGAGGCCTCAACACCAACCAAAGTGGGCGGTGATGGGTGTGGGGACAGGTAGGGGGGAATGGAGAGGGGCGGGTCGGGGCAAGGGGGACGGAGTGGTGGAAGGAGGGGATGGGACAAAGAGAGGGCTGCGAAACGGTGATTGGTGTGCTCATCGTCACAGGCAGTGAGCAGGCGGACACGTGGGACGGATCTGATTACGTCACGATAGTGGACAACACTCGCGGCGGACGCCGTCCGGACCAATCTAATAGCAAAAGAAGAGCAACGTGCGCCAAAGTGACAGCGACTCCCACTCGATAACGGCCCTTGATGAACACACGGACCGCGAGGCAGAGCATGCCGACAAAGGGCCGCATACGCTGCGGTGGGAGCGAAGAAGATCTGACACAGGTGAGACACTTGATCGAACGCGGCGGCGACCACGGCGGTTTTGGGCCCAAAGCTGCGTGGCGGACATCATCAGATCCCCTCTGTCACTCCACTGTCGTTGTGGGCTGTACTGTACCGCCGAATGTCATTTTGCACCGCGCCGAGGTTGCCATCGACGGCGACCATGTCGAACAATGACGGGAGATTCGTAGCCAAAATCGATAAACACAGCCAATTTCGGGTTTATCCATATACAGAAGCCAATATAATAATGGCAATAATGGACAAATTCTCGGGTTTCGTGTCCAAAGAATATGGCACGGCAGAACCGGAGTTCGTCACGAGCGGTGACGATGGGGCCTTGCCCGGCGTTGTCCGTAGCGATGGCCACGCGTGTGAACATTTTCCTCAACAGCATCCTTGACGACCTCTTCCATCCCCCCCTCTTTCCCCTCAACCACCACCACCCATCCCCTCCATCATGGCGCTCAACCCCGACGCACTCAACCTCAATTATGACAGCGACGAGAGCATGCAGGTCGACTCCGACTCTGACCATCCCGTCGAGCAGCCCTCCCCCATCCATCCCCCTCCCGACCCAGATCCCGATGCCGACGCCGATGCAGACCTGGATGCGGATGCAGAGGGTGACGCAGAGTATGTCGACGATACCGCCTCTCCAATCTTAGAGAACCCAGTTGCAGGTCCATCAACCTACCCCCATAAGCACTTGGTAAGTCATCTCCTCCTCACCCTTTTCATTCCTAATTCTTGATCCTCTTTCCAAGGATGCGGAAGACTCGGTAAGTCCTTTTAGATGATACATCCTTATCGGTCTTGACCGTATATCCTCTTCCAGGGCTACGAAGACCATGTTGAAGACGAGGATGAGGACGATGAGGACGATGCTTCCTATGCAGATGACGAGTATGGCAAGAAGAAGGCCTCTAGGAAGAAGAAGAAGAAGGGCCCCCCGGTCTCGTCGGTTCCCCGGCCAAAAGGTTGGCGCATCGTCATGCATGGTTCTAGTACTCACTGACCATCATTCCAAGCAGCCATACGTCATGCTTCATCAGACTCAGACTCAGATTATGGTGCGCGATCCAAGAAAAAGAAGAAGCCTCGTGTGTCTGGGGACGAGATACGTGTCTCCAGTCGAGGAAACAAGATTCCGAACTATTACGAAGATAATCAGGACCTTGCGATGCTTTCGGAGGAGGAAGCTGTTGAGACATATTATGTCGACCCATCGCTCACCAAAGAAGATGACGAGATCGAGGCCGTCCTGAGTCATTGCAGAGACGAATCCCATGAAGATGATCCGGAAGATTTGTGGTACAGTAACGTGGTATGTCCCAAACCATCTTCCCATGTACATTGTACTAAAAAGAGCTTATAGCGTTTCCATATCAAGTGGAAGAATTTCTCCCACCTCCACAACACGGACGAAACGTACGAGTTTCTGAAGCGTTTCAAGGGTCTGAAACGCGTGGACAACTACATCAAGGCCTACAAATTGTATCAAGCCAAGTTCAGCGCGCCAGGTCTCTCCACTGAAGATGCCGAGGCTCTTCTTCTGGACAAGGAGCGCGAAAAGGAGGATCTAGAGACTTACAAGACTGTTGAACGCGTCGTCTCACATCGTGACAGTGCAGAAGTACCCAACGGCACAGACTATTTCTGCAAGTGGACTGGCCTTAATTATGAGCATTGTACGTGGGAGGACGAGAGCGAAATCCGCCCGATATCCAAAGCTCAGATTGAGGCCTATCGTGCCCGCGAGGCGGAAGCCAAGTTTCCCTATAAGAGTGTTCAGTACGCCCGGCATCAACGACCAACATTTCAGAAGATAGTGAAAGATCCGGAGTACATATCGGCAACAGGAGGTTCGCTCAAAGATTTCCAGTTAACTGGCCTGAATTGGTTGGCATATCTATGGAGCAAGGGTGAGAATGGTATTTTGGCCGATGAAATGGGTCTTGGGAAGGTACAGCATAACCTCTTTTATGTTTTATCGTGCTGATAGTTTTGCTCAGACCGTCCAAACTGTCGCATTCATCTCCTATCTTTTCCACGAGATGCATCAATATGGGCCATTTCTTGTTATCGTTCCTCTATCGACTATTACCGCATGGCAATCCCAATTTGCTACTTGGGCACCCGATCTGAACGTCATCACCTACATCGGAACAGCAGCCGCCCGTGAGGTCATTCGCACTTACGAGTTCGGCCAATCGAACAAGCGACTGAAGATGAACGTTCTCCTCACCACCTATGAACTGACCCTCAGGGATGCGAAAGAGTTGGCGGACATTAAGTGGCAAGTGCTGGCTGTGGATGAGGTCCGTGCACAACCAGCGTAGACTACTTTGCGCTGACAATCACACCCAAATAGGCACATCGCCTGAAGAATTCCGAGAGTCAGCTGTATGAAGCACTCCGATCGTTTTCTGCTGCGTCGAAGCTTCTCATCACGGGTACCCCTTTGCAGAATAATGTGAAAGGTACGGGTTCCTACCGGGAGGGTCTTCCACCGCGTTGCTCAGGTTTCACTCGATTGCAGAGCTTTTGTCCTTGATGCACTTCTTGATGCCGGAGAAGTGTGCGTATACTTTCCGGATTACCCCGATATCACATGTTTGACTTGTCCCACAGTTGCCCTCACCAATGAATTTGACCTCAATGATGCTGATCACGAATCCAAAATTAAAGAACTTCACACTCAATTAGAGTCGTTGATGCTGCGACGTTTGAAGCGGGATGTGCTCACATCTCTACCTACAAAGAGTGAGCGCATCCTACGGGTGGAGATGAGTGCTCTTCAGACTCACTTCTACAAGAACATCCTCACAAAGGTCAGTCCCTTTTACTCCTCAAGAGTACATATTAGTGACATAGACGAGATAGAACTTCCAAGGTTTGGTCAAGAGCGCCAATGGGAACAACAACATAAGCTTGCTCAATATCGCTATGGAACTTAAGAAAGCCGCAAATCACCCATATCTCTTTGACGGTGCAGAGAATCGTACCGACAATCCTGAAGAGACTCTCAAGGGTCTTGTTATGAATAGCGGCAAATTGGTGCTATTGGACAAGTTGCTCGCGCGACTTCGACAAGATGGCCACCGTGTCCTCATTTTCAGTCAGATGGTCCGCATGCTTGACATTCTGAGCGACTACATGAGCCTGCGTGGATACCAACACCAACGTCTTGATGGCATGGTGGCGTCGGACGCACGGAAGAGGTCGATCGCACACTTTAATTCCCCGGGGTCTCCGGACTTTGCTTTCTTGCTCTCCACACGCGCCGGTGGTCTCGGTATCAACTTGGAGACTGCGGACACCGTCATCATATTTGATGTAAGCAATCTAGACTCCTGCCGTCGGCGTTTTCTGACCTCCTTGTAGAGTGATTGGAACCCACAGAACGATCTGCAAGCTATGGCACGTGCCCACAGGATAGGGCAAAAGTCGCATGTTAGTGTCTACCGCTTTGTGAGTAAGGACACGATGGAAGAGGATGTTTTGGAGCGAGCAAAGAAAAAAATGGTTTTGGAGTATGCCAGTAGGTCTCCAGCCTTTCATCTCCGTTCCCATGATGAATGACGTTTCGCCAGTCATCAATCAGATGGACACCTCTCAGGCTCATCTCAGCTCCAAAGGCGAGAAACTCAAAGAATCCGTCAAACCGGACAACTTGAGCAAAGATGAGCTAACTGCGGTCCTCAAATATGGCGCCCAAAAGATGTGAGTAACAAAATGCTATGCCTCAATGATTTGTACTCAGCGTTACAGGTTTGACAAGGACGACTTGCAACAGAGCCAGAAGCTGGACGAAATGGACCTCGACGATATCCTCAACAGGGCGGAGGACCATGAAACCATGGCCGCTGGCGGCGACGGTGGAGCTTCGCTCGGTGGCGAAGGTTTCCTTGCTCAGTTTGCTGCTGTGAGCGACGTCAAAAATGACATGAACTGGGAGGACATCATTCCCCTGGAGGAACGACAAAAGTTCGACCGAGAAGAGGAGGACCGAAAAGCGGAGGAGTTGGTTGCTCAGGAGCTGCGCGACCGCAAACGTTCACACGCTCCTGTCTCATACGAGGGCATGGACGTTGATCAGCCCGCTACTTCCCAGGCCCCGAAGAAACCCAAGATCCCTGGACCTCAGCGCAAGACCGCAAGCCAGAAAGCGATGGAACTAAAAGAACGCGACGTCCGTGTGCTAATTCGCAGCCTTCAACGATGGGGCGACATTCGTCAGCGTTATGATATCATCGTGCGTTCCCAGTTTTCCTCCCGATTTATGTATTGAGGATCCCCCAAGGTCAACGAATCTAAGCTTGCCGACAAGCACAGGGCCATGATCACTGATGTTGCGGACGAGATCATCGATCTTTGCCACCAAGCCGTCGAGGAGAACAATCAACAAAAGCGGACTCGCATGGCTGCCGGAGAGACATTGACGAACGCCCAGAAAAGCAAAGCGGTTCTCGTCACTTTTCGCAACGTTGGCAATATCAATGCCGAAACTGTCATTTCACGACATCGTGACCTCCGTATTCTAAATAACATTCTCGGCGACATGACACCAGAAGAGCTCTACAACTGGTCCATTCCCATTGAAAACATCAGACCAACTCTCAACTGGTCTGGTCGCTGGGGCCCTCAAGAGGACTCTATGTTACTCGTTGGCGCCTTTCTCTACGGCTTTGGCAACTGGGAGGCCATGGCCAAGGATTCGCGGCTCGGTCTGGACGGGAAGTTTTTCCTCGAGGAAGGCAAAAAGGGTGAAGATTCCTCCACGCGACCGATTCCCAATGCAATTCACCTCGTCCGACGAGGTGACTTCCTCTTGGGCATATTGCGTGAACACGACGAGAAGTTGCGTTCGTATGAGAGTTCCTTGCGGAACAAAGGACAGCTAAAGGTTTCGGCCACTCCTCCCCCTACAGTCGTGGCGTCGTCGTCCACCACAAGTAGTCGGAAAAGACGTGCCGAAAGTGAAGCTGTCGCGTCTGTTGAAGATACCTCTACCAAGAAACGCAAACGGCGACCCACCCCTACATTTACGGACTCTGAATCATCCGATGAATGGTGCGTATCTACGTTGAAAATCATTGTTTGATTTTGATAGACTGTCATCAGTCCGTCCATGGACGAAGTTGCGACAAAGGAAGAACTGCGACCAGTGAAGAAACAATTGGTGGGTTTCGTACTACTCATAATTGACTGAATGTCGACCTCTGCCCAGAAACAACTCAAGCTCTCGGGAGAGGATATGCCCCGAGATGACAAGGTTGCCATCTTGAAGGACTCTCTTGCTGCCATCGGCCGGCGAATCGAACACGTGCTGCAAACTAAGCAGGCTGCCGGAGAAGACCGAGAAAGGTGGCGTCGACATCTTTGGACGTATGTGGAACGCAATCATATGCGGTGTAAGGTATCTGAGTTTCCCTGCAGGTTCGTCACGTTGTTCTGGCCTAAAAAAGTCAAGGCTTCAAAGCTGGAGGAGATTCATGCGAAGATGGTGATGAAAGAGGCCGCACCTCGACCGTCATCTGAGGCAGCGAGCTCTAGTAAGAAGCCCCGACCCACTACAAGTGGAAAGACCAATGGGTCATTACCCGCTTCCAGTACGTCCATGAAAAACAAGCGGCAAGTCGTACCGATGATCAACATTGGGGTCGTATCTCCACCTTTACCTCACTCTCGATGTTCTTCCCCTCCGTCTTAATATTTGTTGGCTTACCCGAGTAATGCAAAGCAAAGCTGTCTTAATAACAACTCTTGCACTCCCTTGTAACCTTAGGGCGTTTTCAATTACATTTTCCAAACAATCACTTTGTAAACTGGAAATATCACCGGGAGAACGTAGATGTCTAATGTTACAAGATCGGGCTATCGTGATGTTGACCAAACATCAATACCAAACAGAGCATTTCAAGAGTACCTAGGAAGTTGATAACAAGAGAGCAGTGTCAATGTGTTGCAATCCTTACTCGTCATCATCGTGGTGTCACGCGCATGGCTGACTTGAGGTTGCTAGCATTACTTTGTCTTCGATGTCGAGTTGTCTCGACGTTGACTGTGGTATCGTGTTCGGCTAAAAACTGTCGGGAGCTACTGGCGGTGATTTGCCGCGCATGGTTGGTGTGTCTCTCTGCCTGACGTCGTTCGGCCTTTTGAAGAGTTGGAAGGGGTACATCGTTCAACGTTCGCTGCCGCGCTGCCTTTATCGCTGTAACTATATCCCAGTGAGAACGAAACACTGGCACCGAACTCAGAGAGAGACTGACCCTCTAGCAGACGCGAGTCTGCCTCTTTCGTGAAACTTTGCGTCAACGCAGTGTACCTCTTCACCTGCCAACTCATCTGGGCTGCACGCGCCAGATTTCCCTGGGAAACTGCCCACTTTTTCTCTTCCTTGAACCGCCTCCGCTCGCTGTCCGCCAGCGAAGCACGCGCACGGAGTACGGCGACCTCCCGTTCGAGGGGATCCATGACCCGCTGTGGATCGACCAGATCCTCAGCCGAGGACGTGATCGACGGAGGCACGGACGATTCCGTGCGCCATTTGCGTGACGGGTCTTGTTTAGGGGGACGGATGGGTTTGCTGGGAGTAAAATAATCGGTGGTAGCGGACGAAAACTTGACGAGACGCTTGCGACGTTTAACTTCCACGACCGACTCCCCATAGTCACTCTCCGTATCCCCCCGACCGCTGAAATCATAGATGTAGCCGTCCTCGATGAGTTGGGAGAGGACGTCGGTGACGAGAACACCAAGGGCAACGCCCAACAGCGTCGTTGCGCACTTGCTCACGTCTTGGAGCATCGTGAACTCGACTGCGAGACGAGCTGCAATCGCAAACGCGACTACGAATGTGAAGTCGCGGAATTCCATTAGGGTGTAGTATAGTGCGACACCTTGGACGACGCCGAGGAGGATGACGTCCCCGATGGCGTCGGGGGCGTTAGGGTTGTCTGAGGCATTCCCGAAGAATTTGTCGAGGGCGATGCGAGTGCCCAGCCCGAATAGCAGGGCAGCCGACGTGGAGAACATGGACTAAGGTTAGAAAGCCAACATCGATTGTGCCAAGGTGTTTCAATATTGTTCGCCTATTTGGGATACACAGTGGGAACAGCGGCACCAAATAATAGTCGGTCGGCAGCGAACGCCGATAACGGACAATACACTAAATGGTGTACAAAGTACAACACAACAAACAAGCTTGGATCAATATGGATCCTCTGCGTCCACATAGTTGGCCATTGGATCTTCCGTGTTTCGACGATTCATCCGGTAGGCCTCTGCACGGACATATGACGGTTAGAGTGGGTCGCGTGAACACACGAATGGGAACTTACCAAGTTCCTCTTCCGTGACGTCGTGGCTGCTAATATCCAATCCCTTCTTTTTCTTACTGAACCGGTCTTCATCATCGCCTCCCCGCACTTTCCGCTTCTTCTCCTCACTCAGAGCCTCAGCTAAACGTTCTTTGTCGAGGGTGACATCGCCCTCTCCCACACGCTTTTTCGAGTAGTTCTGCTCTATACGCCCTCTCGACTCCGCAGCTGCTTCCAGTGCTGAGGGGTCGGACGTCGAATTTGAAGATGAGGCAAGAAGGGCTTGGGCGGTTGATGCGTACGCAGCTTCTTTGCCAGCCTGGCCAGCGCAGTACGACATGTGTATGCCCGAGTGGCAACATGCATAGCCCCAAACACCACTCGAAACATCGTACCACGAGCCCCACGCCGAAGTATGATTGTTGATATAAACTAGGGGCAATGTCGGTATCGAGCTATCCAGTCGAAATAATGCGACTCACCATCTTCGGGATATTTTGATCGTACCTTTGCGCGCTCCTTGCCTTTAGTGACCTGACCCGTTCGAGAGTACTCGACATAGTTTTCTGTTTGACCATCCATGATTTCCTTGGGAGCATTCTCGAGGTACTGCTCTCCTCCGTACTTTGCAAGGATGGATTCCTTGGTCACCTCCTTAAGCTTCTCCTTCTTGTCTGTGTATTCTTCGTGCAGGAATTGGCCTTGAGTTGGACCTGCATTCAGGTGAACATCGTTACCATGTTGCGCAGCTTGCCACGCAAAGAGCTGGAGTTGTTGAACTTCTGGTGCTTCGCCAGAGTACCGGAAGAAGTTCTCCCCAGCAAATTTGGCCTGTATTCGACGAGTCATGAACTACCGAGAAGAAAGGAGAAAATGACATACATCTTCTGGAGCAACGTTCTTTAATGGAGCATCGCGCATGGAACGGGTTTTGGGATCGTAGTAAGCGCTGTCGGGATCCAAGTTGATGAGGTATTTGGCAGTGTCTTCTCGGATACGTAGATTTCGAACAGTGATGCGAGTCTTTGTGTCGAGTTTCTGACCAACTGCATCTGCTGCATCTGCGTATTTGTCATCGTCTGCATCCTCCTCGTCGCTAGAGCCAAAATCGGGGTCTACGGCTTTCTTCTCACTTCCAGCTTTAGCCACCTTCCGAACGGCAGCCAAATCAGTCGTGGTCTGATTATCAATCTCCTCTTCACGCAGCTTCTTTCGGGCAGCCTCGATGGCCTCGTATTCGTCGTAGATCCTGTTATGCTCAGCGGGATCATACCCATTCCACCGGTCCCGCTTCGCATCATAGTCAGTCGCGACTTCTTGTATGATTTCATCTGCTTGAATGTCTTTGTTGGTGAACTTGGCGCCCTTTTTCCGAGGACGCTCCAGACAGTCCTGCTTCCTGTGTGTCATGGCCCCGCAATTTTCGCATGCACCTTTGCGGTACTTTTTGGCTGCAGGACCGACACGCACGCCACGGTCATACCAGTCGTCGAGTTTGCTGGAGGTGCGATCCTCCGTATGCCGACGCTGATGGCTTAGTGATGGAGCACCGGTGTCGAGATACCATGGTGCTTGTGAGATATATTCTGGAATAAAGTGCGGTGGTATGAGTGCGACGAGCAAGCCATGAGACAATAATGGAAGACGTACGAGGAATGTGTGGGTTGATGGGCTTTCCTTCCTCGTCGAGTGCAGCAGGTGCGGTACCGGCCTTACGAGCGGCGTCGAGGTCTTTCTGGCGACGAAATTCCTCGCGCGAAAGCTTTCCGATAGCTGAAACATTCTTTTTGAGTACCTGAAATCGTGAATTGTAGCAAGCTGAACGTACCAGATGAAGCCATGGTGTAAGAAGCGAGTGAATAAGGGATGATTGGGCTTTGTCATTTTAGGAAGTCATTGTGGCAGTGTCCCGCGTGAACTATTTGTCGATATTGCTGCACTTCGAATTTCAGCGTATGCGATGGAGGCGCTCAACGACTCGAATGCAGACGAGCAGAAGGATGTCTTGCAGACGTCGCCCGAACACGAAATATCGAAATCCGAGCTTGTTCGACGTGTTTTCTCCCAAGTTCAGACAGAATTCACGACGTGGAATGTCGCCCACTGTCGCCAAGTCCTCACCTCGTTTACTGCTCCATCCACTTGGCAGTCGTGTTTGCACCCCGATCTTCGCTCGCCCGGTTTGGCTTTCACGGCAGCTGTTTCCAATTCATCCCCTGACGTCCGACCAGAGGCTAATTCCTCATCGCCACTGGTCTCTCAAGAAGGATATTCACCTGATGGAACCGTTATCGAAGCTTCATCAGTGAAATTGGATGTCATTCACCTATCTTCGTCCTTGGAGCCTCACCCGCCATACGAATCATGCTCTCCATTACATCGCAATATGTTCAAGGGTGACGACAGCGACGACATGAATTTCATCCCATATGCCGACGATCAAACGTTCGATCAATGCAGTCACACGCGTCATTATGGGTCGTTCTCATGGCAGCATTCCTTCGATCCTGACTGTGAGCATCATACGCGTCTCATGATGGTCCGACACGGTAACATACAACAGCTGTGCAGTGGAAGTGATCCTGCTCGAGGCGGTGTACAGACTGCAAGTTCAGTATGCTCTTACCTACGATGAAATCGAAGATTGTAATGTCTTGCCGCTCAAATTACGCTCACAACCGGGCAAATCCGGTGCACTCTCTACGGCTCGAAGACGGTGAGTAAGTCAGACTTCTTCTTGACGTCGTGCTTAACGCATGTAAAGCGACCGCTTGCATTGGGCAGGAAATACGATTCCAGCGTCTTATAACCTTCCATCCCCAACGTGGCCAGGAGGATCAGATTTCCGTAATCGCCTTGAAACCTTGAATTCATTGTTTTGTCCGAACCTAAACTGTATAGAGCCACTCTGCAGTGTTCACGGTGTGCAGCGTTGCTTTCTAGTACATGCATACATTTCACCCATCACAGGTTACGCACAGTCGAGCCTAACCTGATGCCTCTCAAGTCGCAGCCTGCGGTGTCTCGCTTCCTTGATGAGGTAACGAGCCCTTGTCAAAATCGATGTTTTATCAGCAACAAGACAGAAGAGGTTCGTCCATTGTCTTGTTGTCTACAGGGCCACTTATGCTATGTCTGTATCACGCTAGCCTAGTCCTTCTTGGGATGAAGCTGACCTTGACATATTCAAAGTCATCTCTGAAATATCACCAAACACCACGTCTTGCGATCTTGCAGCGTTGTGTCTCAAACCCTGTTATGAAGTGATACTATTCCTTTGAGAATTGCACATGAGTTGAAGTGAAATTAGGTGTTTTACTACAGGAAATTACTATGCCCGATTAATTTGGATGAAGCTCAACCCGCGGATATCAGAAACCAACGGCGCGTACTTAGATTCAACGGTATATACTGAACTCTCATTGGCCCTTACCAATCTTACCTTCATTTTAGATAACAACCCAACGCAATTTACACCGTATGTCCTGGGGGATTTTCCTCTCCTTTCGCTGAGAGCCTTGCTGTAGCAACGACCCTTGCCACCATACCGGCCCATGTAGCAGTTCTTCCGGTTGCCCATGTTTCAAAAATCAATCGCATTGTCAACGCAACTGTCATTGCCCTCCAGAGTGTAAGCCGCTGTATTCACCACCTTCGGCACAAACTCACATTATATAGGCAATCGCCGATGGCAAGGCTGTCGTTGCTCCCGAGCTAGGTCAAGGTGGGGCTGTATGACGGAGCGGTGTCCCTGTGTTGAAGCCCTCCGGGAATGTGATCCAGAACTATGCATAAACTGTAGATGCACGTGAGTGTCACTAGACGCTCAGTTGGTACCTTACGCTGACGGTTTCTCTCATTTTCCAGAGGTAAGCTTACGCATTTTGGTTCCAACACCATGTTTTTCTTGGGATTTTAGTCGATGACACACCGTGTCGGAATTCTCAACTCCAACGCGGAGCTCGCAAAGTTCGTGATCCCTTGATAAGTCAACATAGGTCATGCTCACGTATAGCAGGAATTAGAGGTCGAAAAGAGCAGTTGGGGACTTGGAACCTTCTTAGTCGAAGCGGCAAAAGCAGGGGACTTGATATCAGGTGCGCCATTCGCAGTGCCATGCAACGGTATAAATCATGCTGTTTATTGATAGAATACATTGGAGAGATAATCTACGAGCCCACAATCGAGAGCCGAGGGTAAGTCTCATTTGTTGCGATGGTTCCAACTCAATTCTTTCTCCACACAGAGATCTGGCTGCACATCGCAACCGATGTTATGTCTTCGGCTTGAACGAAACGTTTTCTTTAGATTCAACCTATGCAGGCAACATCCCTAGATTTATCGACCATTCTGACGACGAACGGAGTAGACGGGTAAACAGTCAAGCCCGAGGTACACCCCTGCCTAGCCTTTTCCACGCAAACTAATTCGTTGTCTTAGTTCGGCTGGTCAATGGGGATCATCGGATAGGCATATTCGCTAGTGAGTTGTCCACAGTCCTTCAAAGGCTTGATTAGACCCATTTCACAGTTCGAGACATGGAAGCGGGTTCGGAGGTCTTGATGGATTACGGATCTCGGTTCTTTATCAAGTGAAATTGAACGCTCAGCTCACAACCAAAGTCACGTAACATCTCCATAGACTGGTCTGGATTAAGTATTGCCGCCAACGCAGGGACACTATACCTACATGGTTTTATTAAATTCTCATGAGCCCTGAGTTTGCACTTACCGGACCGCGATAACATCCTCTTGGGCTCTCCACGGTCCCAGGAGTCAAGTCGGTGGCAGCGGGTGGTGGTACAGCTAGAGTGGGGCAGCCCGATATTCAGGTAATCAACTCATCAGTACGGCGGGTTGCAAGTGCCGAGAACTCAAATTTGATTTTCACCATAGAGAGCTTTCTCTCCCGAGGAGCTGGCCTGGCAGCGGCTGCGACTGGCCAGACGTCCCAGGTCCGTGTCGAATTAATGAGCCCTCTTGACATAAGAGTTGTCAGAAATACTCAGTTTCTCCTCTGCTTTACGGTATGTCCAGGCCCCAGAGTACCGAGGTTCTTCGAGTTCTGGTCAGGTAATCACCCCCACGCGCACCATAGTTACGTTGTATCTTGAGCCGCTTCAAGAACGCTGACGCTGCGAGATCCGGGGGTGTCCAGATGCTGTTCACGTGTGTTTACTTCCTGGTACTGTACTTGGTGATTCCCCGTGCACTTGGGAATAAAAAGATTAGAATAAAACTGGGGTTTGATGTTCATTTGAAATTTACACCAAGCTTGAGATCTAATTGTCTTCGGGGCCCTCGGAGCGAGGTGTAGCGCTAAGCGAGCCAATACGAGCCCTTGATGCAACTTTGCAAGGGCTCAGGCAGGATCGTAACACCCGATGAAGCGGACGGAAAAAAATACATACCTAGCAAGATGACGGGGGCGGGTCAGAAAGGGGAGACCGAGGAGTTTTGCCCTTGTATGACGCAGTCTGAGTGTTAAGGGCAGTGGGGATTCAGAACGCACGGGCCGCGGAGGGCCACACGGTAGCAGAGCTGGCTACTGGATTTCGAGATACAGTATGCCCTTGTAAGTATTCAGCCGAATAAACTGCCTAGAATTATCCTAGGACAAATCATGTCACGATAGTACTACGCTGCACGAAAACAACCCAGAGCTTTGTAGCATGTCTCAACTATCACTGTGGGCATGAAAAGCAAGCGTTGCCGCAGTACATACCAAAGAGGCTGGCACCCCTCCCTACGGCCTCTTTTTTTTTTGGGTTAACTTGGGCAAACCACGACGACGGAGGGGTGTGATAACTAGTGGCGATGTCAGTCCAGACTATACTAAGGTTTATTTTGAGGGTGCAAAGTTTCGCCCTGTCTGGCACCCCTGTGCACTAGGCAGCCAAAATTCATTCGGTCTTACACATGAATCTTCTATCCAGAACCCGCGCTGTCATGTCCAAGGAAAACAAAAAAGGTCGTTATCCATGACCGCGTATGGTCGCGGGGAGTCACACTGGGCCATGTCCAGGGAAAAAAAAGGTCTTTATCCGGTATGGTCAAGTTAATTACGGCCAGTGTTGTCCGTTGGGGCCTGGAGGGGTATAAGTGCTGTGGGCAGTTGATTCTGGTCTTCTCACGCTCCCCTCCGTTCTGCTTCATCGCCAAAGTGCAAATTGGCATCCCCAGAGATCTCTAATAAAATACAACAAATGAATGGGATTGCATCATCATGAAATAAACGTTCTTCCGGAATCAATCTCAATCTCTTGACCGTGGTACAGTTTCCATCTTTCTTTGTTTCGGCCTTGCATGATTTTCCCTCATCTATTCTGCTCTGGATCAGTGATGCTTGGACGTGAACTGTCTCTTGTAATGTTTGTGGTGTTCTATCCACCAAGTCATCCGTCTTATTTTGATGATATGTGGATTGGTACCAGGAGTTGCTCAATGTTCCTTGCATCCTTCGCTATTCAGAGCATCATCGGGGAGAATCAGACCAATCGGTTTCGCTCCCGGATTCCAAACGAACATTCTCTTTGTCTGCCAAGCACAATTCCGCTCAAACGTTCTACAACCCACAACCCCCGCATTATATGACGTTTCTATTCTAATCTGAATGACCCCTGACTTTCAGCACATGCTCGCTTGCCACAATCTTCAAGGGATCTATCTCGCATCAGCACGGCGGAAAAGAAAGTCTGCGGGATTTTTCCGTTTACGAGTTGGAGCGTTCGGCATTCGGGGTCGCGCAACCTTCATCGCCGCTCGTCGGGAGAATAATATGCTGTCGCATTGTCGCCGCAAAAATCCCGTTCCTGGCCAAGTGATGCGGGTGTATCCGTACGAGATCTGGTATACAGTCAATGCCTCGTGCAAGTGCTGATGGATGCGGCGTATTCGAAATGGAAATGGGGTGTGGGGATAATGGCAACCTTTACGGCGCGCCAACTCAGTTCAACTCGGGCTGCCACCCGAAAGCCTTAAAAACCCCATGCTCATGCTCACCCTCTTGTTTTCTGTTCCCTCACCCTGTCGACCTCGCTTTTCCTGCAAGCGCGATAAGGCACAAGGTTTTTCCTCCACCGTCAGTTAATACTTCTCAATAGCCAGCGTCATATTGTCGCTTTTGTTCGTGTTCGCCCTTTTGCTACCTAACTAGAAGCACCTTCCCTCAATTTGGCCCAACCCGCAATGCTGCGCACCGAGGACAGCCTGTCGCACAGGAGTGGGAACCTGCTGTGCGGTAATTTAAGCGGGAATGCCCAAAGTGTCAATCGGTGCGGTCGAGTACTTATAAAGGCTGCGCTCCCTTATGACTCGATCACCACAGCAGTTCGTTAGGACACTCCCCTAGTCCTCAACGTCTCGGGCCAAGCAGCGTTGTCGAACGCACACCCACGCCTCCGTTTGTCCCTTTGAATTAAATCCATTTCTATCACTAATATGGTTTACTTCAGATCCTTCATGGCGCCAATGATGGCTCCTGACAGGAATGTTCATATGTTCCATCCTATGGATATGATGGCTTCTGTAGGTTTTCTCGCCATTCGACTTCGGAGGTTGCTCATCGTCCGACATCACTCACAGGAATACTACACTGCCCCCCCTCCCATGTACACCACACCTCTACCCCAATTCTCAGGTTATGATTCTACAGCTGACGGCAGGTTCGCTGCTGATGGATATGGCCCATTCGAGCATACATTCCAACCCCTTGACAACCCCACGAATTTCGGCGGAATGTTCTTCGATCCCATAGTTGTGCAGCAGCCGCCAATGCCTCCTGCCCCACCAGAAGAGTACATTCCACCGAACTCAGGTTTTCAGTTCCACCCATGCCGATGGCTGGGTGGCCCACGGTGCAACGGCTTCGCTCCGGGCAGGAACCGCGAGATGGGGGAGCACCTACGAGTATATCATCATTTTATCGGGCACGAGCGGGATACGGTTCAATGCGAGTGGGAAAACTGCGGTCAGACGATGCAGCGCATGAATGTCCCGCGCCATATTGTGTCCAGGCACCTCCTCGCGGCGGCAAGTTGTCATTTTTGCGGAAAACGGTTTAGTCGGCCCGATGTGGTTGCTCGTCACGAAAGAACGTGCACTGGAATTATCTCGGTCTCAAACCGTTCCGCAACCAGGATTTAGAGGATGGCCAACGTGCCATGCAACTTTGTGATTGTGCCATGCTGACTATCTGACTGCTTTCAGTTGTACTGCGCATTCTATCAAGTCGTGGAACTCGCTTCCGTGAATCGTAGAACGTAATATGCACATCATTGACTCAAGCATTTCATTTATGTTATCGCCCTCATGCATATCGGAGGCCATCATATTTATTGTAACAAATGCTCATGTGATGCTACTGTTACTTGGCATGTCCGACCGGAGAAGTCTTGCTGCATGCCACTCATTTAGTCACGCTTTTCTTATCGCTTTCGCTTGCTAATAAGATAGCTTCCTTGCTCGGAAGAAGCGCACGCGGGCACTGTCGCGGTCTCAGCGGGTTACATATGACAACGACTGTCAAACTTTCGGATTCTCAACCTGGTTCAACATGGCATGAATATGGTCCGTGGGGGAGGGTTTAGTGCCCGCCCTGTACCCGAATGTTGGTCAGGAAACGTGTTGATGGAACGAGGATCTAAGCAAATTTCTGGAATCCAAAGAGGAAAGAAAAGGTCTATTGTTTTGCGACGCTTTCGTCAACCCTCGCCAATCGTGGGTAGTTACATTACGACTCGGGGTTGGAATCACATTCGAGATGGCGGGGATTGCGTTATCCATCGGACTCCCGGCTCGCTAATCAAGCAGATCTCCAACGAACATATGAAATAGGTCGATGGCACAGAGGGATATCTAATTCAAAGGGGCGGGTGGCAAAGGGGTAGCCAATATGATCGGAAGGATCTGTAACTTTTCCTTGTCCCACTTGGCATGCCATTGATATGAATATCCAACCACGCGTCCGACAAAGCGGTCAAACTTACCACACCAGCCTTGTAATAGATGTCATTCTCGATAAGCTTACGAGCGGCTTCCAAACTTTCCGCCTCGATGATGATGCAAGAGCCAAAGAACCTTCTATCAGCGGGGGCTGCGTTGGCGGAATCTGCGGTCAGAACACCTCCACCAACACCTGTGTGTTCCATCAAGCCTCCATCAGACGACCATTTTTCGTAAGCGCTGCCACCCGATGCTTACGAATGATCCCCTCCTTGGTTAATCGGTGTGCATTGTCGAGGTGGCTTGGTCGCACGGCGAGTCGGTTCTCCAAGGTACCCACGGCTGTGTAATCCGGGGCCCAAACGACGAACGTTGTCAACGCTTTACTCTGCGCCATGGTTTCCACGGAGAGGTGAATTACTAGTAAACGGATGGCCTTGCGAGGAGATAAGACGAGTCGGCGCCCCAGATGACAAAGCAACCCGCCAGCTGAATTTGGCAGGTGAGTAAGTTTGAACCTTGGTGTTTGTTCCCATGGCGTGTGCAAACTAGGGAAGGATGGTCCTTGCCACTCTCCGACCACGATCATTCATGTCAAAGTTCGTCCTCCGTCCGTTCACCGGTGCGTCAAGATCGATATCCATCCTTTACCAATTCGGTAGTAGGCGTGGGCAACAACTGCGGCGTTTCTGTTCGACTATTCCGAGATCTCGTCCATATTTGGTCTGGGCGCCGGACTGCACGGACGATGAGGCGCTCGCGCGGAGAATGGCTGTCCGCCCAAGACATTTTATAACGGCGAACAAGCACATCAAACAAGGCATCTTGAGTGAGTGACGCTAAGCGTGAGATGTGCCGTTCGCCTCACTCACTCGTCCTCGCTTCCTAGAGGTGGCTGGTGGATTGATTACCCCAGAGAGCCAAGACGCTGCGAGCGCCGATAAAAAGTTTTTTGGTTCGGTTCTACTATACGAGGCCGACTCTATCGAGCATGTCAGGAAACTGGTCGAACAAGACATATACTGGACGGAGAACGTTGTAAGTCGGTCTACAAGCACATTCAGCTGGATTCTAAGTGTCGTGTCATTAAACCATTAGTGGGACAAGGAGAAGCTAATAATTCTCCCGATGCTGATGGCCACAACACTCCAAGACAGGGCGGGGATCACACAGCCAACTCCAGAAGATTGATATAACTACGGCGCTACGAATTCTTGATGTTGATCGTACTGCCGGCAGATCAAACGATGCACAGGGGGGTAGATTCCAGAACTAAGAGTGCTTTCGTCTGAGCTATGACAGCCGTGAGACTGGCAGCGAAATTGGAGCGTTATGAGTGATCCAACGGAATTCAGAATGCCACTTCCGATCTCTTTAGCATCCCCTCTTCGATAGCCTTTATCTCTGGCATCGGTGGTCAACACAGTGCACGCTGGGCAGTATCAGAACAATCACTTACGCATTGCAAGATGTGCACTGTGGAATCTTGATATGGATAGGGTTCCTAACCACCGATCAGTCCGTACTTCACGCCATGGGAACAGTTGGTAGCACTGACCGATTCCGAACCACAGCCCTTCATGCCCAGAATCACGCCACGCGCCCATCACTTGGCCGTCGTCATCTACTCCCCAAATCTCGTCAACCTTGGAAGCGACCCCTGGCTCGCAAATATCCCTCATGACGTCGCGATGATCGCCATAACTGCGGAGCCTGCATGAGTGCGGAAATCTATGAATAGCACAGACGCGCACCCCGTAGCCAAAACCACGATGTCTGCTTCGAGTTCCGTGCCGTCTGCAAACTTCAGACCTTTCTGAGTGAAACTTCCAATGGAACTACCCTGCTTAAGTTTGATATCTCCGTTGATGATGTGTTTTCCCGTTCGCGTATCTGCCGAATAAAACAACCATCATCATCAGGAACGTGACAAATTCATGTAGCAGCAAGACTCCTATTACCCATATGGTAGCCCCCGGAACGTCCAAACGCAAGCGGTACGATCCCGGCGTCGTACGGCCCAAGGTTCGTCTTGAAGCCAGCTTTTGCGAGGCCGTCGTACAATTCTCTGATACATGTGTTAAGAAATTGTCGTTTGATGACGCCGTTTTACAGGGTACGCACTTGTCTACAGTTGCAACAACCTTCGCAACTTTCCGCTGTTGATACAGCCGCGAGACGAGAGCAGGCCACGAAGCATTGTTCAAATCCGCGATCTCTGTCGGGAAACCCTCTCCGAAATCCTCTGAAAATGATGTCCATGGATTCATGTCCTTGTAGAACGGATCAGAGCACGGACGACCTACCGCCGAGTAACATGCCTGCCGCGTTTTGGGAAACGACATAGTTGGAAGACCGCTGATACCTGTCATTGCGTCCTTTCACAATGTGACACAAACAATAAATACAAATTGCGTACATGGTGACATCGATGCCGTGGTCAAGGAAATCCTGAGATATATCATGGGCTGCAAATGAACATCCATCTCAGAGGGACAGAATCGGTGAATAGCTTCCGAAAACACGACACACCAGAATTACACGCTCCAATTACGACCGCTTTCTTTCCGAGGTAGTCTGCTGCACTCGTAAAGTTTGCCGAGTGAATGACCACTCCCCTGAAAATTTCCTGATCACACAAGCAAGGGAAATAAATCAGGGATCTGATAACATCACGGACGCAAGGCACACCTTGCCAGGAATATCAGGCGACACGGGGTGACCCCCGTATCCAGTAGCAAAGATCAGATGGTGTGCCGTCAGAACGCGTTTCTCGGAAACTCCCTTGTTGACTTCGATTGACCAGGTTTTTGATGCTTCGTTCCAAATGGTCTTCGTGATCGTGCTTGATGTCCACACGTTCAGCTCGAGGAAATGGGCGTAAGCTTCCAACCAATCAGCGAGCTGAGTTGCACAAGCTTCTCATCAAATGGAATCAGATAGCTGTCCTCAAGTTACCTTGGGTGCCGGCATGTACGCGGGCCATGTACAGGGAAATCTGTTGGGGTTGGGCAGTACGACACGTTTAGGGAGGCTATTCCGAAGGCTTACGGTAAATAGGGGGTTTGATTGAGCCCTGCAGAAGCGCATCAGCCTCGCTGATGTGATGTAGAGGGATAGCAGAATCGTACATGCTGTCCCGTGAAGGCACAATGATTTGTACCTATATCTCCACTAATCCAGTAATCGCGATATTTTTTTGGGTCACCTCCAAACGTGACGATTAACAGACAACATAACGTACTATGTCTCCAACTCGGGGTTTCTTGTCAATGATGAGGGACCGTACACCTAGGTACTTGAGTCGTGCCGCGATCTCGAGTCCGGTGTGCCCAGCGCCGAGGATCACAACCGTAGGATCATTGTTCGGAAAATCAAGCTCTTGTTCCCTGTCTTCAACCCAAGTTCCATGGTTTGGCACAGAATAACGCAGTGCACCAATCTGATACCGGCGTGATCAACAGCAAGAGCGGCGCATGATCTAGAGCGTACCTTTTCTGGAAACTCCGTCAAGCCTTCGAGGCATGTAAACAACGAATAGGCCTTCCAGTCTCCTCCCGGGAGAGGCACGAGGTACGCTATTCCTGTCCCTTGACCTACCTTTGTCCTAAACCCAAAATAAAGGCGGAGAAAGGCAAGATCTGGCCAGGGTCTCTGTAGTGTCGGTTCTCGAAATGCATCGTGAAGGAGACGCAAATCGGTCAAGGCCGAAGGGGCCAGACGCGCATTGAGCATACGTGTGATGGCATCTCTACCGATCAGGGTACGAACGTCCCAGGTGAGTGCGAGGATGTCTTTCCAGTTCCCATCATCGGTAAAGAGAGCTGTGATTGCTTGTACATCGTTCTCTCGTGCTGCTTTGGAGAAAGCGGCAAACCACCTCGTCGCTACCTTGTTGACGCTGATGTCAGCGGGAGGGTCAACACCCAGACGCTCAAGGGTAGGCAGGATCACATTATGGCCCATGGTTGATGTTGGAACGTGGATCAGGAGTGATCAAGACAAGGGTGGACCGTTGAGAAACGAGGAAAGAGATTGGGAAAACGGGCCAACTCACTGGGCTCGGGCGGTCGCAAGAGTCATACTTATGCTTCGAGCATGGCAAGATAGGACTAAAATAAATGCCAAAGTCCAATGTCTGGGATGCAAATGAGAATATCATGAGACTGTTCATGGGATCGCGCGGCTCGACGAGAAACCCAATAGGATTGTTCACATACTGTGATGGATGTGAGTGAGCAGAAAAACATCCGAGACCCCGTAAACTCTGTTCACCAAATTGGGCAATACACGCTGGGGTCCTCCTCGTTTCCTATTGTTCGTGTCCGATCACATAACAAAATATTTGCGCATGCCAGTTAGACAAACATACTTACATCAAGTGCAAAGTTCATGACTAGACTTTCAAGGTCATTCGGCTAACAAGTAAGACTCTTGTCTTGGACCACTACTCACCTCGCAGACTTAGCTGTATTTCCTTTCCATCTCATACAGCTTCAACTCCTGCCATTGCTGCGGAGTTTGGGATTCGCCATCACACCAAACATTCCTGTGGTCCCACTCACTTGTGGGCATCACGCACCATGAGCGATCCAAAGACTTCAAGCCCTCCTCCGCTTCACAGACCCTCTCCTGATTATGACTACGATAACTATGGAAAGTCTTTACCGCCTTCTCCCCCGCCCTCCAGCAAGCGTTCGGCATCCTCCAGAACCCACTCATCCAGATCATCTCGGGAGCGGCCCCGGAATGCCCCAACTGCGAAAGAGCTCATACGAATGCTCGCAGAGGAGCAGGAGACTACGCGCGACCTTGAGCAACAGCTCACGTTCGGCACGTCACAGCTTGCCTTCGAGCAGGATCGTGCCGATACGGCGGAGCGCAGACTCAGGGAAGTTGTGATACGGTTCAAGGACGCCAACGATGCACGAATTTCTGCTCAGGCGGACGCCGCCAAGTTAAGGGAGGAGTTGAAGCTCTATAAGAATGCCTTGGAGGAGGCGCAGAAGGAAATATTCAAGGCGCAGAACATCCTCAGAGATGTCGAGGGGCGCAAGAGAGAAGCCGAAGAAGAAGCTGCCCAGTTGCGAAGCAAGTTGAGGAAGATCAACGAGGAAAGGATGATTGACATGGCTAGGGAAGAAGGCAGGAAGCAAGGGCTCCAGGAGGGGCTCGAAATGGGGAAAGACATTGGTTACCTGCGGGGTCGCAACCAAGGGTACATGAATGGTCGCTCAACAGCTGACAAGGTGATGGAAAGGTACTTCTCACCTCCATCTGAATCCGAGGAACGGATGTCGCGGGGAGAACCAGACCTCCCTCCTGAAGGTGGCCCACCGTACACTGTGACAACAACCCTGTTCCCTCCATCTGGTGGCTCTGCGACTTCTTCCTCGTCGACCTCGAGTGAGCGAGAGGTGCCGCGGTACTCTCGAACTGGTGGTGCGCGGACAGCGTCGGCACGAACGACGATGTATTCCCCAGCCCAACCGCATGTAGAAATCCCACCCGACGGGTTTATTCCTGAGGTAGATGCTTCCATGATAATTCGACTGCCAGCTCCCTGTGAATTCGTGCGACCACCTCCGACACCGGTTGGCCAATCATCTTCGTCAAGGTCGGGCTCGCCTTCGCCTCATATTCCTCCCGTGCCTGTCCCTGGTGATGTTCCCGTTTTGATGGTTCCAGAGCCACGTTCTCCTGGGAATCCCTTGTATGATCTTCCGGGTGAGCGACAACATCGCAAGGTACGACGAAGGTCTTCAGGGGAAAGCGTGGGTTCTTCTACACGAACATCTGAGCTCGACCTTCTGAACGCGCCGGAACACGCTGGTAACCGTGGACATCGTTCAAGCGGACTTAGCGTCATTCCCGAGGTAGCAAGCTTCCAAGAGGTCAGTACGCCGTCCAGTCAAAGCATGAAGCAGCAAGGAGAGGACCGCGTGGACGAGGTATGGGGATTGGTTCTGATGCAGGATGGAAACATGCTGAGAAGCACGTTGTAGGCTGGCTTCGTTCACGTGTCTATGCCCGCGCCATTGACGGCTGCGGAGATGGCGAGTTTGAAGGCTAGATCAGCTTCGCAGTCGCTTTCTGTTGATCAGAAGGGATATTCGCGGCCTGGCAGCACGTCATCATTCGGCACGGTGAATATTACTATTCAACCCCCGGTAGGTAATTCGAGCATGACTGCGGTGCTGAGGCTGATGTGTGGCGTGATGTGTACAGTCGCGACCGGCGTCCAACAACTCTGCATCCACAGGTTCAGGCACGCGCCCTCATCTGCTCAGTCCGGCAGACGCGGACCGGCCAGTACCACTTCCTCATCATACACCAGTGGCGGATAGGACGAGTAGCACGATAGTGATGGATTTGCCTGACGGTGGACTGCCACCAGGGTTTGTCCCGACTGGCCCTCCGACGCCGATTGGGAGGACAGAGTCGGGTTACACGGGGGCTGGTGTTCCGCTTCCGCCGTCGACGGTGGGGTCGTACCACAGTCGACTACCTTCGCAGGGGTACGGGGGGAGTGTTCGGGGGGAGGTGGAGACACCGGTTGTTATTCCGCCGCCATCGGGGCGATCTGGGCAGGAGGAGACGGATTCATCGTCGAGTGACGCGGACACGCTGTCGACGCCGCCGCGACGATATCGAGTGCCGTCGAGCGGTGGATATTCTGCGTGTGGTGTTGCACTACCGTCGAGTGCTGGTACGCCGTATTCATATGGGCGAAGTGTGGGGAGTGCAGGAGTGACACCGGCTGGACTTGGACGTGTCAGGTCATTTTCGACAGACAGGGGCGGGTGAATGTAATATGGACTGATTAGTAATCATATGCTTGTATTGACTTTCTTTTGTACGACGAGCAAGGAGGAAGCGAATGTCGGCCAGGCCGAGTCGAAATCAGCGTCTCCAGGTCAAGTACAACGTCTCCACTGAATGTCAGTATTCCCCTTCTCTCACCTTCTCCTCATCCCCCCCTCACTACCCCCCACAAAAGCAGTCCCCCACCTCGGCCTCCACTCCGCCTCTGCCTCGGGCGACATCGGTCTCGTCCAGTACGCCATTTCCCATGGCCAGCCCGTCAACGCCGTCCTCGACGGTGTCCTCCCCCTCCATGCCGCTTGTGCAGGAGGAAACGACCTCGTCGTCAACTTTCTGATCGATTCCGGCGCTGACGTGAACGCCCCCAGGTTCGCTCCCCAAACGCCACCTCCTGCCTTCTTATCGCTTACCCATCCCCCAGACTCCCCCGCCGCTACTCTGACCGCAATCGTGACACAGCCGCGCCCATAGTCGGCACATCAGGCTCCACCCCCCTCCATTTCGCAGCCGCCAATGGCCATCTCACCGTCGTTCGCACCCTCCTCTCACGCAGCGCTATTCCAGACCGTGCCGACAAGCACGGTTTCACGCCAGAGCACATCGCTCGCAAAAATGGTTGGATCGAGTGCGCAGAGGTGCTTGCCCAAGCTTCCACTTCCCTCACGGTAGGAGCCCCCGTATCTGCCACCACTCACTCAAACCCTCACTCCCAGCAGCGCGCCGTACCTTCTTGCCCTGTAGAGCAGTTAGAGGCCTCTTTGCGAAAGCGTCTACACTTTAAACGCTCTGTGGACCATACACTCTCCACCACTGGTGGCACATCCGATCCAGAAGCCAAACTATCCCTCGCATCTTCAATCCGCCCCGGCGAGGAGTCCCTTACTCAAGATTCTCGCTCGGGAGACAACTCAGCTTCTCTCGCCACCCAGACTATGCCCCCTTCATCTGGGCGCCGTCCTTCCCTACCACAAGCTCTAGATGAGTCATCCATCAAACCAACCATCCCCGTCCGCTCCGCTCGGCCGAGATCAGCCGGCACCGGCGCCGATTCTCGTAAACTACATTCCAAGCTGTCCCTCCTCAGTCTTTTCAAGAAATCAAACGCCGACGGTTCGAGCTCTAGCGTTGCCTCCCTTTCCGAGTCCCCTGTTCCGTCCTCATCACCTTCACGTCCAGTTCCTATTCCAAGCTCTCGTGCGCACCCTACCCCGCCCGTTTCACCCCGCAGTATCTCAATCCCACTGTCTGCTTCACCTCGTGACACCTCTCATCCTCAATATCAACGCCACAAACTGGAAAGTAGCGCTTCGTTGATCAATGTCCGAGCATATCCACTTCATCCCGCAGAACTTCACAGTGTGCTGACCGCTGAGCGGTCACGTAATCGCTCTGTCTCGGCCACTTCTGCCACCGATGAGGATTCAGGAAGTGGAGATGGTTCTGCCTCTATTTTTGGTACACCAATCAAATCCGGTATCTTACGGATGCATAACCGCTCACACTCTGGCCACGGATCAATATCGCAACCCGGATCCCTGCCTCGGAACATTCGTTTCGAGAGGTCTGTTTCAGAGTCTACCCCTCACCCAGGACGCGCGCGAAGTCCTGGCTCTCGCGCACAATTGGACATTAGGATGCGTTCCCTTGGCATTGCTTCAGGCGGTCAGCATGAAGATGAGTACGATAGGATACCAGACACTATCGAGGAGTCCCCGATTGTACCGCATGCTATTCCGTCTGTCGCCGTGAACATCATCCTTGACCATGACGACGATCCTGAAGAAGAATACGGCATTCCCTTGAGTAACCCTGAGTTGCATCCCACCCAAGATCATTCAGCAGCCAACTCTCAACTCCCTTTCAGCATCAATGTCCCCCCGCCCACTGAAGATGCACTGGCCGAGAGTAGGTTACGCGGGGACTCTGTGAGCAGTGCCAGTACCACTGCCACCGCCTCCACATATCCTCAGTCAAGTTCGAGTGACGCTGCATGGAGCATTGCTACTCCTAGCACTCCGCATCTCCCCGGAAGCCCACGCATTCGGCCTGCGCTTGGGGAATACGACGCTGATGCCGAAGAAACACGTGAGATGCACCAACGTCCTGGTAGGCTCCACCTCCCATTTGACATCGATATCTCGACGATCTCCTCACATGCACAAGCGGAAGAGCTTGTTCAGCGCACGCAACAGTCTATCTTGAATATGGAGCAATATCTGGAACAGCACGTGACGAGAGATTCAGAAACGGGCAGAACCCCTCTCAGTGCAAAGCTTGCTGCCTATGGGGAGAGTCTAGCTATCGAGAGGCGGTTGAAGGAGAAGGCTACTGCGCAGACTCCCGAGCAAGATGTGGACGTTGTACATACCAATGGCAGCGTGTCCCTTCTATCCGCAACTAAACCCTCCCATATATATTCTTCGTCACACACTGGCCATAGTGGTGAGTTCAGTGATTTTAGTCGCTATCAGTAACTAAATAGGATCCTTCAGCTTCCCCAAGTGGAAAAACATTGCAAGTACAACAATCTGAACATTTGGGCCAAACCACATGGACGGCCCCTTACGATGATTCACCAGACTTTGGGTCCAGTCCACCCGGAGACTCGATAGATAACTCTCCGCGTTCACGCACGCCTGATGTTGATCCTGACCTTGCGTCTGGTCTCCACACAGGCACACCTTTGTCCCGCGTGTCGACGACCCCAGGTTATGATTCCACATCTGCGCTGCGTGGCCGCGAGCGAGACCCGTCGCGTAGCGTTCAGAAACTCAGTAGAATGGGCTTCTCCACCTTTGATAACTGGCATCCTTCCCCTGTCAAGAGCCGCGCATCTAGATCACCACCCCCGAGCCTTCGCTTTGGATTACGGACGATCATGCAAAGTTTCCAGGGCAAGTAGGACACTCCTTTTCACCCCTTTTCGTTATTATAACTGTGATTGCCTGCGACATCCCACGTTCGTAACTTATTTCTTGCTTTCGCGTTTTCCGTGTATCGCTTGTGCGTGGTTGTTGTATGACCGTTGGTCATGTATGTATTGTTTTTGTTTCTTGGTTGGCGCCGCACATGGGTTTGCGCCGTTGTGTATTGGCACTATGTAAACTATTATCAAACTCACAAACCCCATGAACAGTTCAGTACCAGAATGTAGTGTTTTTTTAGCAATCGGAATTTTTGGCGCGCATTGTCAGACTTAGTTGGCTGTGCTACCATGAACCTCGAACGTGCAAAGAAATCGGTATATGTTTTCCACGGAGACGGGTACACTTCTCGGCTCCAATCTATAAATTTGGGAGATTCTAAGTGACGACTACACATTCATCTAGATTTTTGTTAGCGTGCGTTAAGAAATCAGAAAGTTGCCAGTTTTCAACCCACACTTGAGTCGGGCGAGGCTTCAAAACACACAAATCCAATCTCGGAAGACCGGCGGTATGAGCGACTCCAAGGACTGAAATTGAAACCTGGCGATGCTCTGAAGAAATTTACAATTTGTCACGGGTGTGCACTCGAGCATGGACGATCTTCCCCCCCTACGCCTCAAAAATTGATTTCACAACCGTTTTTTTAGCCCTTTGGTGCTTAGCGTGGAGAACTCTCCTAGGTTTCATGCTCTTTTGGCTCGTCTGCGCGATCTTTCCGATCTAGGGTCTTTGTTGGATAGACAAGCACGGGCGCAACCCCAAAATCAAATCCTCGGCGGCTCGCCCATACCGACGTACCGTTCTTCATCTGTCCTTCTTTGTTATACGATCTACACGCTCGTGCCTAGCACTGACCCGAGGGCCCCTTTTGTGTTCCCAGCTCTTGTTCAAACGTTCACCTTTGTATAGCATCCGACTTCGTATATTAAACCCCGTATGACCGAGCACCGCGGCCGCAGTCCGTTGTCCGTGCACCACGACGGAGTATCGGTGTCGTTCGATAGCCGTCGTACGCCGTTGCTGCTTAGCCTCCAGGTCTGACAGCCATTTACCCCTTGTCATTTTTGAGATATTCAGGCACCGCATCTTGGAAACCACGATTGATATTTCGTCTTTCGTTTGAGATATGTACGTTGGGAACGTAAATCGTGATGTTTCAGAATATTTGCGTTGAGCAGTTTACATAAGCGGCATAAGCTAATCAAAGTGTCCCTTCCCATCTCTAACAATATGGTGTAGTAGATATTCCCCTCGAGTTCCTTCTGTCCTTCGTGTTGAGGCCTCACACGCTTGACGAATTTATAAAGAGCCGACGAGGTATTTACTATTATTGATACCTAAGCTATTTGTAGCGTAGTCGACAAGTTAGTGTGAAAGGCCTCCAAGCGAGTGTAAAAAAAAACAGACGTCCAAATGACGGAAAATCTATAAAGTGAATCCGATAGAAAGTAACAAAGGATCCGTCTCAGATGCGCTGTCATGAGGGAAAGCGAGGGGGATTATCCGATGGCTAGAGTGACGGGCGTCTATACAGGGGGAGCGAGCGGCGAGCGCATCAACTCCGCAAGAAATAGCCGCCATCGTCTTCCTCCATTTCCTCCACCATCGCTGGCGTTTTGCCACCCATACACGCCAGTCTGTGTTTTTTGTTCGCATCCGCTCTGCTCAGAGCCAAACCGCAGCGAGGGCACGTCACCTTGATCGCAAAATGACATGTGACGATGTGCCGCGGAACGTTCCTGCGCTGCATGTACGTCGTACACTCACTCCACGCACATAAGATCACCTGGTCGTCGCACGCGAAATCGTGCTCGTCCCGAAGGTGGTTCGTGACGCTCCTTCTATTTCCAGCGATAAGTGCCGCGCATCGACTTGTCCACGAACATTGGAACGTGGTCTCGTTCGAGAAATCCCATCGTTCGCCACGCGATCGGGGTGCGGACGCTGTGTGACACGTGAGTTCTTATCCCGAAAAAAAAAAGTTGACGACGGTAATGAAGAACGTACAGGCAACCGGTACAGGATCGCTGAGTGTCGAAGGTTGCACTGAATTCGAGGAGCTGGTCGAATGAAGAGGACCGGTCGGCATGAATCTGCGTTCCGAGTGTCCAGTGATCACCGAAGAGGTAGCCAGCTGAAATGGAGGATTCTCGGGTCTCATTGCAAAAGAACCAATGGAACTGCTATGGCAATTGTGTTGCCTAGCAGTATACACAGGATGGTCCCAGGAGGAAGTGGGCTGCCAAGGTGGACCAGCAGCTCGTGGCCAGTTCGGAGAGGGAGGTGGGCAAGGCTGGAATGCGGGTAACGCTCTTGACGCAGCTGGAAAGGCTTGCTCTAATACAGGAGCTGCTACCTCCATCCACATTAGGTTCATCCCTGATCTGTCAGCACCGCCACTTGGTGCGACAAAGGATGATCCAAGGCGGGCTTCGTCATGGCGCGGATCGCCTGGCCATACACCCCCTCCGTACATAGACGAGGAAGAATCAGGAAGAGCAGTGCTTGGCCACGAACTCGTGTTGGACGCGGGATTAGTAGGCACATAGCTACGACGAGGTTGTCGCGATCAGTTCTCGCCCTTCGAGCTGGAGATCTCGTCATGCATACCTTTCTCGGTGGGGTCCACCTGTCCAATGCAAATCGCTGCACGACGAATTGTCAATGACTGGTGCATTTTGTTGTCGCGATGTCGAAGTGTAATAACTGGACCACGCTCGATCATCCCCTTGCGCGAACGGCGTCCCAAAAGTGCTACTGTTCGTAAGCAATTTAACATCAAGCCATTGATTAATTGATATGGACCTCACTTGTTTGTAAATGAAGACATTTCTCGCCTTGTAGGTTTGTGAAGTAGAGTCGGTTATGGGGCCCCTGTGTGGCTACCAGTGATGTTTGAAGTTGAGTTTATAAAGTGCCTCAGAGACGGTGTGATCCGGGCCCCTTGTTCCAGTATTTACCTCGGCTCGGGAGGTAAACGTTGCCTGTGCCTCTAGGCGGGTCACACCGAAGTGAGTTGGGAAATAACTGATACAGCAAAGCACGAGATTTCCTGCAGTCCGATATTTCACAAATAGCCTGCACCGCCGAAGAGTCACTTCCTGGACAATTGCAACCAGGGGGTGATCGGTAATGAACACATGACAGCGGAGACTGGGAATCCCGAAAGCGCCGACTCATGAAGAAACAGCGAGCTAAGCTGTATACTCGACCGTAGGAATGAGTCTACGTACTTACTGCTCGTAGGCGGTGACCACGTGTTCGAGTTCTGATGGAGGAAATGGATGATACGAGCACTGGGAGTGGAACGTGTCAAGCGATGCGGATCTCGTCCTGACTTGTTCAAACACGACACACGAAGGAAGCATCGCTCTGAGCCATGCTGCAAGTAGGCGCCCTAAAATTAGAAATGGGCATGACTTGCACCGAAGCGCGTAGCCAAGAACATACCTTTGCGAACGGACATGATCCTCGGTCAGCAATACATTCCGAGACGGACTTCGACATCGATATCGCAGTGTGTCTCGCACACACAAATGCTGAAACAAACTCAGCCTGGAGGTCCTTGCTGTGATCTTCTCAGCCCAGACTCGGTGGACTCGGAAGGCACAAAAAATTCCACGCGTTCTCAGATTGGTGGAAGGAACTGTGGACGTATTAGGGTACCGAGTGGACTCGATGGTATCTCCAGAGTGATCGATCACCGTCCACAGGTCGGAGCCCGTACAGCACTCCAAAGCTGCCCGTCTGCTTACCAACGTGAGAGGGGGGCGCTAAACAACGAAGAGGCCGGAAGCTGACCCCAATACGGTGGCTGGACCTCGGAAGTTGGCCAAGGAATATGTAAAAGGCTGGTCAGGTCTCTCGCATGTATGTCCGAGTCGGGGGTACCACTGCCACTACAACCGCCGCTGCACCGCTCAGTAATTCGGTACGGCAAAGCCCGTGGTCGGAGAACAATGATCACCTTCATGGACGAGTCGTCAACTGGGCGTGTTTTATTGATTACCACTAAGCATCCCTTACTCACCAATCACCCAGGTTTCTAATCACACTAGGGTGCTGAGCTGCTGCACGCAATAGATGACAATGGGACTGGTCTACCCTCGCAGAGTCCATGTAATTACCGTGCTAAAGACCCCAGCTAGTAATGCAATTGAGCTTATGTGCTGAGCGGGGTATGAATTGAATTTGCATGCAACAGTGTGACTTCTGTGCGACGGGTCTGTGACTGCCGACCCGACCATTGTGCCGTAAGGGAGAGTGTGTCGTATCTAAACGCCTGAAACATGTGCAATGATAAATGACCGTGGACGTGCCGTCAAAGGGTCTGACCTGCGCTCGCAGACCGCGCTAGTCGGAAGAAACCTGAGGTGTACTGCCGACACCCTTCTTTTTCGTATTTCATGTCTGCACGTAACGCGTGGTGGAAGAAGCAGTGTATATACATCCTCCTTCCCCTTTGGACTGTAAGGGGGGAAACCAGGCTGTTAGTACAGTACAATCGGTCGTAATGCATATGGTTGGACCACCAAAGATCCATGCATCATGAGAAATGTGCATTGTCAACAGCGATTTTGGCGAGAAAGAGACCTGCAAGCTCCCAATCAAGCTCCCAATATCCTATGCATCGTGCGTTATCTCTTATGCATTAGGCCCGATTGCACTGCAGCACGCAACATGTGCCGCGTCAGTAAAGTTGCTCCATCTCAGACGGTGCAAAGATTGTGGAGCATGATAGACGCGTTCGGCATGCACTGTCGTCGTCGTGTACACATCCATGAAAGAACGTAACTTATTAGTCTCTGGGCTGTACAAATGTATAAATGGAGATAGAATAACGTGACAACGCCAAAATGTAACGGGAAAATATGTGTAGAGGAGATACTGTCGTAGACAAGTAGAAAGAAGTACATCCGTTGAATACAAATCACGACCCAAGAGTTCCAGCCGAGGGCCATCGACGATATGGCGAGGTGACAGAGAAATTGGAGAACGGTTCAGTGCATCCGCGCTCAGCGCCAAGTATTTGCTGCGGGGCAAACACGTTGGTGCTTGGAAATGACGTCCTGGCGGGACAGCTTCTTGGAGCACATAGGACAGGTTACTTTAGCCTGCAAGTGGCACGTAACCATGTGCCTTGCAATGCTGCCCTGCTGCATCGTTTCTCCACATCCAGCCCAGTAGCACGTCGTCTGTCGAGTATCAGAGCC